>VDFB02281492.1:737417021-737668495 GCA_007258455.2 Sequoia sempervirens | reverse complement strand
TTGCAACCCATTGAGTCAGTAGGAGAGAACACACTAGAGGAAGAAAGAACCATGGTGACTAATGCTAAGTTAGCTAAGAAGGTAGAAGAGCAAGAGGAGAACAACCGGCTGCTAAGAGAAAGGTTGTCTAGAATGGAGAAGCTCTTGGATGAAGTCCAAGAAATAGCAGATAAAGTAAAGGATAAGATAGAACTGAAGGAAGAACGAGAAGCAAAGGAAAAAGAAGAGGACTTGGAGGAGGAAGCTCCAAAACCTGACCCTGTCCTTGCTGAAGAACCCTTCTTGAAGGCACTGTAAGCCTTAAGTGGCAAAGCTTTGGAAGGTGTGCCACTATTCAGTGGACAAATGGACCCATATTTAGTTGTGGAGTGGATTGAGAGTATAGAAAATCACTTTGAATGTGATGGTATAACAGAGGCCGAAAAAGTAAAAGTGGCCAAGTCAAGGTTGAGAGGTGCGGCTCTCACATGGTGGAAATTTGTACAAGCTAAAAGAGAAAAAGAAGGCAAGGGTCCCATAGTTACATGGAGAGGCATGGTAACTAAAATAAGGTAGACCTATCTACCTAATGAATATGAAGTCCAGTTGCATAGGAGGAGACATAATCTTAGGAAAAAAGATATGGATGTCCAAACATACACCGAGAAGTTTCAAAAATTGTACCTCAGATCAAAGGTGGTTGAAGATCAAAGCATCAAGCTAGCAAGGTATTTGAATGGGCTTAAGTGGTTTATTCAAGAATATATGATCTTAGTGAACTTCAAAACCATCCGCCAATGCTATCAAATGGCCTTAAAGATAGAAGAGAAAGGCAAAAAGAAGCATGAGCAGACCTCCAAAAGTAGGGGTAAAGGAAAAGACAGCAGAGGACAAAGAGGTGGCGATGGTGGAAGGGGTTCAGAACCAAGGGCTCAAGGAGAAGTCAGATACTCTGATCAGAAAGAAGGAAGTTCTAGTAGAGGTGGTAGAGGAAGAGGCGTTAGCTCTAGAGGAAGGAGTGGTGGACAATGAAGGGGCAGTTACTTTACCAACATGAAGTGTTACCACTGCAATCAAATGGGACACCCGACCTATAGATGTCTAGAGAAAGGTGGTACCTCTCATGGAAGTGACAAGAGAACTAACCTAGTTCATGAGGAGACAGCTGCAACAGATAAACATCCTGAAGTACCATTGAATTTAGAGGAAGGTGATAACCTCATGATGAGGAGAACTTTGATCAAGGAGCCGGTTAAAGAAGAACCAAGCCAAAGGAGGTCCCTATTTAGGATAAAGTGCAAGATGATGGGGAAAGTGTGTAGAGTCATCATTGACTTAGGGTCTACTGACAATATTGTGTCAGAGGAGATAGTCAGCAAGCTACAGTTAACAAGGATACCCCACACCAATCCTTACAAGGTCACATGGCTCAATAAAGGTCAACATGTCTTGGTGAATGAACAAGCATGGGTGGAGTTCTCAATTGGTAGGTACAAGGACAAAGTCTTGTGTGATGTATTACCTATGGATGCATGTCACTTGCTCCTAGGTAGACCATGGCAATTTGATCGCCAAGCTATGCATGATGGAGCAAAGAACTCCTATACTTTCAAGAAAGATAAGGTAACCTTTAGAATTCAGTCTTTGCTAGAAGATACAGAGGTGCAGAAAGTAGGTCCTAAGCTGTTCATGGTTGGTGAAAAAGAGTTCCTAGAAGCCTTGGAAGAAGGAGAAGGAGTTGGCTATGCAGTGATGTTAAGGCCAAGAGAGGTAAGCAATGAGAAAGAAACTGAAAAACCAGAGTTACCTAAGGAGATATAGAAATTGTTGCAAACCTATGAAGGCATTGTAAGTAGTGGTCAACCAGCAACATTACCCCCTAAAAGAGCCATAAGTCATAGGATAGACTTGATACAAGGAGCTACCCTACCAAATAAAGCAGCTTATAAGATGACTCCTTGACAAAATGAGGAAATAGCTAGGCAGATTTAAGAACTCCTAAACCAAGGTCTCATTAGGAAGAGTATTAGTCGATGTGTAGTACCCACTATCTTAGCACCTAAAAAGGGAGGAGAATGGAGGCTTTGTATTGATTCTAAGGCCATAAATAAGATAACAATCAGGTATAGGTTCCCTATCCCTAGGATTGAAGATCTCATGGATTGTCTAGGTGAAGCTAGATATTTTACCAAGATAGACTTAAAGAGTGGTTATCACCAAATCAGAGTACATGAGGGAGATGAGTGGAAAACAACCTTCAAAACCAATGAGGGACTTTATGAGTGGCTAGTCATGCCATTTGGATTGTCTAATGCCCCCTCCACATTCATGAGACTCATTAATGAGATCCTCAAAGACTACATTGGCAAATTTGTAGTGGTGTATCTTGATGATATACTGATCTTTAGAAAAACAAGAGAGGAGCACCTCAAACAGATAGAGTTGGTTTTCAAGAAGCTGCAGGAGGAGAAGTTGATGATCAATTTGGAAAAGTGTGAGTTCATCAAAACAAAGCTGGTGTACCTTGGATTTGTGTTATCACATGGCAACTTGAAGATGGACAACAGTAAAGTGGAAGCCATCCTCAATTGACCTACTCCAAAGAAAACAACAGAGGTAAGAAGCTTTCATGGTCTTGCTCAGTACTATAGGAAGTTCATAAGATAGTTTAGTGCTATTTGTGCTCCTATGTTGGACACTATTAAAGGAGGAATGAAGACTAAATTTGTATGGAATGAACAAGCTAATAAAAGCTTTGAAATGTTGAAAGAAAAGATAGCTACCCAACCTGTTTTGGTGTTGCCAAGCTTTGAAAAGCTATTTACTATAGAGTGTGACGCAAGCAATGTGGCTATTGGAGTTGTTCTCAGTCAACAGGGCAGACCAGTGTCTTTTCATTTAGAGAAGTTAAGTGAAGCCAAGAAGAAGTATTCTTCTTATGACCTTGAGATGTATGCTTTGGTCCAAGCTCTAAGGAAATGGAGGCACTACTTGCTTCCCAAGGAATTCATAGTGTATTCAGACAACCAAGCACTTAGTTTCCTGAATTCACAAGAGAAGTTGAGTCACAGACACATGAAATGGGTGGAGTACCTGCAAGCTTACACCTTCAATATCAAGCACAAGAAAGGAGTTCTCAATAAGGTGGCAGATGCCTTGAGTAGAAGAGTCCTCACCATTCAAGAGGTTCACTTGAAGAGCATGGGAATAGATCATTTTAGGGATCTATATGCAAATGATGATGATTTTGCAGACATTTATAAGGTATGTGCTGAATACAAGAATCATTTTCATAGTAAATATGCTGAATATACTTTGCAAAGTGATCTTTTGTTTAAAGGAAATCAGCTATGTGTTCCTAGAGGCTCTATTAGAGAGAATATGATACAAGAAAAGCATAATGGTGCACTGAGTGGTCACTTTGGGATCACCAAGACTCAAGAACTTGTTCAAAGATTCTACTATTGGACAAAAATGAACCTAGATGTTAGGAGGTATGTGGAGAGTTGTATAGTATGTCAAAAGGCCAAAGGTACTTCTTCAAATGCAGGCCTATACCAACCACTGCCTATCCCTACTAGGCCATGGGAATGCTTGAGTATGGATTTTGTAGTTGGGTTACCCAGGACAAGACAAGGCATGGACAGTGTTTATGTGGTTGTGGACAGATTCAACAAGATGGCTCACTTTGTGCCATGTAAAACAACCAATGATGCCAGTCAAATAGCTTCTCTTTTCTTTAAAGAGATAGTAAGGATTCATGGATTACCAATCAACATTGTATCAAACAGAGACACTAAGTTCATGAGCCATTTTTGGAAGACTCTTTGGCAAAGATTGGGCATTAATTTATCCTTTGGATCTGCATACCATCCCTAAACTAATGGTCAGACCGAAATTGTAAATAGAACACTTGGAAATCTCTTAAGGTGCTTGACCAAGGAGTATGGTCAGCAATGGGATCAGTTGATTGGACAAGCTGAGTATGCCTATAATGATACTATGAACAGATCAATAGGGAAGAGTCCCTTTGAAATTGTCTATGGACTACATCCTAGAGGTGTCTATGAGCTGAGAGACTTAAAGGATGGAGTCAAGGGAAGTGGATATGTTGATGATTTTTCCTATGCAATGCAGGAGATTCATGATACAGTCAGAAAGACACTGGCAGAAAACACCATGAAACATAAGACCAAGGTGGATGAACATAGAAGAGAAGTGCAGTTCCATGTTGGAGACTTAGTGATGGTGCATTTAAACAAGTCTAGATTGCAAAAAGGAGTTCCTCACAAGTTGCAGATGAAGAGGATAGGTCCCTGTCCAATCCTAGCAAAATATAGAAATAATGCTTTCAAGGTGTAGCTACCGGATGACAGTGGACTGTCCCCTATTTTCAATGTTGCAGAGCTGGTTCATTACAAAGGACCACCACCAGACATGGATTAGAACCTCCATGAAGTCATCCAAGATGTGGAAGAACTTAAATTTCCTTCTGCTATAGTCCAACAAGCTGACAGGATATTGGATACTAGGGTCTACAAGAGGACTAGGACCAAAGACTACAAAGAACATCTAATTAAAAGCCATGGTCAACTTGATGTTGATGTAGTGTGGATCAAGGAATCAGAGTTCAAGAAGTTGGGAATTGATCTCAACTTGCTCAATCCAAGGGTGGATTGAAATCTTTTGTTTTGGGGAGGATGGTGCAGGAGCACCTAGGCTAAACTCCAATTTGTTATGTTTAATTTTGGATTGTACCTGACCTTAGCCAAGTCAAGGTAATAGTTTGTTTATTTTGGACCTTAGAAGGTCTTGCTTGTGTGAGGAATAAGTGAATTAGTCATTAGGACTAAGGTAACCATAGCTTAGTTTTTGTTAAGTATCTTTTGCTTTAATTAGCTTAGTAGGTTAATTTGAGTGTTGAGCCTTAAATGTGTTCTAAACACATGGTTGTTGTTAGAAGATGCCAAGAGGCAGTTAAGGGAGTTGATGGCTCGAAATCAGGGAGATTGAGGTCCTAAGATTTAGGATGATGGCAAAGTTGCAAGAATGTTGCAAAGTTGCATGACAACATTTGTTAGGTTGCATGTAACTTAGTTGTCTTGGATCCCCTAAAAGTCAGGAGTGTGGGATCGATCAACATCCCTTGAAACATGGCAAAGGAATCTATGTAAGTGTGGTGGCTCGTAGACAAGCAGCTAGTTGTTATTGTAATCAAGTTTTGGTTTTAGTGACTAGAGAATTTTGCATTTTCCTATGTATACCGAATGTTCTTGTGTGACAAAGCTTTTAGATGAATTAGATGTGTTGATTTGCTACTAGATTTGTGTCCATAGAATAGTTTTGAGCATCTTTCATTTTGTAATCAAGTTGTTTAGAGTTGATTTGTTGCTTTGAATTCACATATTAGGTTCTAGAGGGTTTGTTACCTCTGTTTTGAGCAGTCAGTCTTTGAATGGCTCCCCCATAAAGTCTAACCATGGGATCTTCCTGAGATTGGATGGAAATGGCAGGGGAGCCAATCACTTGTACATATTTAGCAGTAGGAAGTATAGGGTATGGAGCAAGTATTACTAAACTCAAACCCTAGGTGAGCTTGGAAAGTCCGGTTAGAGGTTTGAGAGTGAAAATTTGAAGAACTTAGGCAGGGGAAGAAGTACAGTACAGACAAAGTATGGTTCCAGGTGAGATTTTGTCATATCTAGGTATGTTAGAAGGATTGAAGCATCAACCAATCCATTTGAAGTAGATTTGAATGAGAAAGTAGTAAAACCCTAGGAATTAGGCCTACTAGCCCTAATTGCCCTTGATTGTAGGAACCTACTATACAGAGGAGACAGGGGTCTGAAACCCTGTGAATATTTTAAAGGAGCAAAAAGGGTACCTAGAAGTGAAGCTCATTTGCTAGGTTGTTTGGAAAATTTGGGCAGGAAAAGCAAAAAGGTGACTGGTAAGGGCTACAAGCTATTAGGTCTCCTTAAAGCAAAATCTTGAAATCGGTAAGACAGCAAGTTGAAGGTCCTCAAAGATGGATCTAAATGGATGTAAAATGAATGGTCAGTGTCTCTAACACCCCTACAAGCAGTTCAGTGTTTTGTGAGATGATGGCACTTAGAATCTTCTAGGTGTTGGGAAGAAGTTTGCAAGTTCACATGGTGTTGGTCTTCTAGGGTGAAGCACAAGAGGAAAACTCTTGGAGAAGAGTTGGAGTAGGACTTTGTTAATCATCCAAGCCTAACAAGAACCTATTGGTATCAAGTTCTAGGAAGGAGATAGTGAAAAGGTCTTCTAGCAGATTGTGCAAGCAAGCCTTGGAACACCAATTACACCACATCTTCCATCTGAGGAGTCTCTCGGCATCATCCTCCTCATCATCATCATCGGCCACATCCTCATCCACCTCCTCCTCCTGTCCTCCCACCCCCACATCCACCTCCTCCTCCTATCCTCCCACCCCCACATCCACCTCCTCCTCCTGTCCCCCCACCACCACCTCCTCCTCCCATCTCTCCTCACCCTCTCCCTCCTGTCTGGGCTGCTCCTCTCTCCCCCCTCCTTGCCAACCTCAGGGATAGCATCTAATGCCACCCTCGCCACTCATGGGTGTACCCTCTGGACCTGTCTCTGCCCATCCCACCATTTCCTCTGGCCATCTCCGCCATCATCCCCGCCTATGCCTCCACCTCTACCATCATCCCCACCCCTGCCTCTGTCTCCACCCCTGCCTTCGTCTCTACCTCTGTCTCCACCCCTACCTCCATCTCTACCTCCGTCTCCACCCCTACGTCTGTCTCCACCTATACCTTCATCTTTGCCTCTGCCTCTCCCCCTGCCTCCATCTCTACCCCTGCCACCTCGCTTGGCCCACGGTACATGAGGAATCACTGACCGCCTATCCACTGGTGTTGGCCTGTCAGGATCTATCAATGGCACTGGTCTGTGTACCTGCCACCAGAGATCATAATCTGCTGTGGTCCCCAGATCAGCTGCTCCTCCTCTCCATCCCCATGCCTGGGCTCCTAGCCCATCAATCTGCTGCTTGGAAAATGCCACTGGGATGGCTGGTCCCCAAGCATACTCCCTGGAAGAACAGGCATACTCGGTTGTCCCTATAGGTACACCCTATTGCTCATCAAATTTCCTCAAGACACACTAGGGTAAATACATCTCAATGATCAGTGAGGTCTGCACTGTCCTGCCAATCAGGTACCTGTACTGTCTGCAGAAGTTGAGGTGCTCATCCTCATCATCCCACGCCTCACAATCTCTATACGGCCTCCAAATAAATGACACCATCGTGTCAATCTTGTGTCACCACCAGCCGGTCTCACCCATCCGTGTTTGTTGTAGTGCACCCGCGTAGTAATAGGCATAGAGCATACCCTCAACCAACTATGGTCTCTCAATGGGAGGACGAAATATGGCAATATGCTCCCATGCCTAGATCATCATCAGTGTAGTCCCACAAGAGATACTCTCTCCTCTCCTATAAGCAATGTCGTGTAGTTGATGGTAAAGTGTCCCTAGCAAACAGGGACCCCAAGCATAAACCGTCCTATCCCGTCTCATGTCAACTAGGACGTCGCCCCAACCAATAGGAAATCCATGTCCCCAGCGGTCAAGAATCAGGATCCCTCCAATCAGAGTCGCAAGGAATGCATCAAAGTGACCATAGTGCTTGGCCATAAACTCCCACCTGATCTCGTAACCCTGGATGCCTAGTCCTGTACCCTAATCTTGGTAGTAAGCTTGGAAGGTCTGCTCACCATGACGAGGGTCGTAGACAATCCGCTCCCCTTGGATTGGCACTCGCAGTATCTGATAGACATCCTCCAAGGTGATCATGGCCTCACCTATCGGCAGGTGGAACAAACAAGTCTCTGAATGCCACCATTCGCACAACGCAGTCAATAATCCCTTGTTTGCCTGAATGGTGGGCATATACGTAGCA
The DNA here is from genome assembly GCA_007258455.2 of Sequoia sempervirens. Lineage (NCBI taxonomy): Eukaryota > Viridiplantae > Streptophyta > Pinopsida > Cupressales > Cupressaceae > Sequoia > Sequoia sempervirens. Next base: position 737,660,565 of record VDFB02281492.1, on the reverse strand, counting down.
TAGAATAGTCCTAGATGCATCAATCATCGCCGCTCTCACGGGCCCAACTAGTCGGAAAACTGAAATGTGGTCGATCTACTCTCTCTCGTGTAGATAGGGGCAAGCTGCCTCTGCAAAAAGACGAACAATACATTAGTACTTTTTGGACAACTTTCAGCATCCTTAAAATCATCTAAGGTCGCAGAAACATCAAATTCAACTATGGTCAAGGTAAATTACAACTGCGTCGCATTCAGGAAATTGCGTCTCAAAATCTCAATTGCGTCATACCGTACATCAAATGCGGTCCAAAATATCACATGTGTCGCATGTTCATGCTTGCATCGTGAAATTTGACGAATGCACCGCATTAAGGCAGTTGCGTCGATCAAAATAGTGAATGCATTGCAATTTGACAATTGCGGCATTCAGACATTCAATTGCGACATGATAAGTCAAATACATCGCAGAAATTGTCAAATGCAGTGCAACCCACAACTCTTCCTTATTTTTTCTGTGCACTTACATCGTGACGCATCAAATGCATTGAACGTGCAGACAATTGCGGCTTACGCGAATGCAGTTGCATCGCGGCGCAGTTGTTATCTATCCTAGAAACTTAAATTTGGCACACAAAACGATAAAATGACAAAGTGAGTTAAGGGTACATACCATTGGCTTTGAGCCCTCTGGCCACCTGAATGTCCACACGATCTCTCCGCAATGCTCTGACACTGGAATCACCATCCTCGCTGCTGTGCTTTTTGCTCTGAGCTCTCAAAATTCACAAGGTAAATAGTAAAAGTGAATTGACTTTTACCCCTTTCTCAACCTATATATAAGGTCAAAATGACATTTTTCAAACAAGGTCAATGTTGGAGGCTCATTTGACCACCTCTGACTTCCTCGTTAGTTGCTTTAAAGATGCCCGAATCTGAAACCGACTGCGCCATTGTTTTTCTAGGCACCAAGTTGATTTATCGGGACCCTTTGCAAATTTTTCTGTCGCCGACCCAAAATTTGAAAATTTCCCGAGGGGGCAATGATACTTTGTACCTTTACTGGGGCATGACTTTGACTTATTTTCTTTGTCACAATGCGACAAGCGACACTATGACAAAGAGGGGAAAAATGTAGACACCTAAAAATGACATAGGCCTCCAAGCTTCATTTTTACCACTTTCGTCCTAGCATAATTATGACATTTAATTATGTCCTTGGTCCACATTCGACTATTGATTAAATAATTCATAATTATTTAATTAATTCATGTCATTTATTCTTCACGATTATTAAATAAATAAATTTTATTTATTTATTAAATACGTCATTAATTGTCTAAGTCTTCCCTTAATTAAATAAATTTCTTAATTTTTTAAATTTCCCTTTCTGCATTTAATTCTTCCTCATTATTAAATAAATGAATTACATTTATTTATTTAATATGTCACTAATTGTTTTAATTAAATAAATTGATTAATTTATTTAATTAATTAGTCTTATCTGCTAAATTAAATAATTAAATTTAATTATTTAATTGCCAATTTGATATTCCTCTCATTTTAAATAAATTAAATTATTTAAAATATCATCACAATCTTAACTGTCAGTGCATTTTGATAAATAATCTGAAAAAGATTATTTATTATCTTACAAAATCATTATTTTGAATTAATTTAATTCAAAATAGTAACTAATCTTCCAAAAATCAAGTAATCGGGCAGATTCTTGATTTTCCAAATCGAATCTTCAGTCCGAATCTTATCTTCTTGATTTTTTGAATCTCATGAATCAGGCAATCTTATCTTCTTGATTTTTCAAAAATCTTCATTTCTTTAATTAATTTATCTCATTTATTCTCCACCGTCGATTCGATTATCTGAGATATTATTCAAACCGTTTGATTAAGGATTTTGCCCTAACCTTGATTAGGGATTCTCAGATTTAATCTGGACCTCTCATTTTAGGTTCTCATCATCAATTAATCTCGTCCATCCACTCAAAATGACATTTTCTATAAAATGTCATTTTCCTCTCACTTTTTGATGACATGCTGACATTTTATATTTATGCACACACATATTATAGGCATTATACTCTTGCACTTGCACTCTTAGGCTTCTCATTAGAATTATTATTTTCATGTGATCAAATCTTAGATATTGGCAATCATAGTCATAGGCATAGGAATTTATCAAATCCTTCAAAGCTTGGTGTAGGACTTAGGCATTTGCAGATTGCTCACACAACAAATCTGAGGGCAAAGTATTATCCAGCAAGTAAGAAGGTATTACAAAAGGAAATCATGGAGGTCTCGGCGATCAGGTATAATTGTTCTTTCATTTGCTTCCATTGTGTTTTGTAAGATCTTTGGGTTTCATTGTCTTTATTGATTATTGCTATTCTCCTAATCAAACCTAAAAGAAATCCTCAGTTACAGGTTGTATGATGGTTTGGATGATGCTTGGGAATGAAGGTATGAATGATTTTGGTGGTATGTTCCCAAAAGGTTGTTAAAAAATAGTGCTCACATCAAAGTCAGAAGAGAGTTTAGCCCCTTCCTTTGCTAATGCCAACATGTATTGTGTGGGATTGAGCCTCATGACCATGTTGAAAATCTTGTGTGTTTCAATATTTTGGACTAGTTCAATTATTTCATCTTGTGTCATCCCTTGGAAGTTGTTGTTTACATCCTCCACTTGGAAACCTCCCTCTTGAAGATCTTGTGGTAGTTGAGGGGGCTTAAGTGGACAGTTGATAGATTCCCTAGGGTTTAATTCTGATGCAATTTGACTCAAATCACTTGAAGTGAATGTTTCTTTGTTTTTCTCCATGATCTTCTTGTGTTGTGATCTTGTTTGGACCATAAAATTGGGATCAACTTTTGGGAATATAGGAGGTAAACCTCTAACTCCTTTGGTTGATCTAAACTTTAGGCACAAAAAAAAACTAGGATGTTTTAAGGATCAAATGATGGTGGTGTGATAAATTAAGGGTGAATGATACACATGTTTGAACTTTTGAGAACTTTGGAGGAATAGTAGACTTTAAGATTTTTTCGTTTTAATTTGGATCTTGTTTGATTTGATAATGGACTTGTAGATCCCAATATGTTAGATGTTATCTTGGGGTAAACTTGTCCAAAAGTGTGATAATTTAACTAAATGTGTGAGGAAGGATTCATCCACACACACTTAGCTAAACAAAGTGATTTTGATTTTGATTAAAGGATTTACCAAAATTCTAGCATAAATTATTTTCCAAGGTTCTAAAATTTGTTTGTGAGATGGGATTTGATGGATGATGTGACAAATTAAACTATTGGTTTTGATCCTAGATGAACCTAGAAGGACTTTGTTTACAAGACCAAGGTGTTGAAGAACAGGATATACCTTTTAATAATTATGTGAGAAATTCAAAACGTTGGAAAAGACTAGGATTTTGATAGTAATAGAAGGAATACAATTTTGGATTATTTATTGAAGCACATTTGTAAAAGTTGTATACCAACCTATCTATGGTTTTGTGAAGTGCTAAAAGGTGTTTCTTGAGAGCATTTGGACTAAGATGCTTGTGACGTTAGTGGCCCTTGGTTTTTGGAATTTTGACTTTCTGGGAAATCATGAGAACAAACACATATGCGGGGTCTAGTTGTATTTTATCTTGATTAAATGGATTCTTATTTTACCACATCAACACCTCTTGCTTAAATTTCCAACTAAATGTCTACGTCTCAACTCCTTTTCATTCCACAAGATCCATTATGTGAAAATCAAAGAATCAAGTCCATAGTTTTCCTAGGTTGACTATGGAGTGAAAAAATTGAGATATGGACCCAAATATTTAGAAGGCTCTAAGGATAAAATCCCTAGGGACAAGTAGTAATACTTGGACTCTTCAAGGATATTTGTTCTTTACAAAGGTTTTGAAATTTTGATGACTTGTTTAATGTTTGTTTCAAAGTTTGAGATCCAAGCAATGTATTTGACTAACTCACAAATTTCTCAACCCTAGGTTAGAAATGGATATACGTGTTGAGTCCTCACTTTCTCCAAACACTAAGAAAAAGAAAAAAGTTAGATATTTGGTGACATTGGCTCTTCCTTTCTCAGCACACACTTCTTGGGACCACCAAATCTCAAAATATTGAAGATCCAAAGACATTGAGAATTTTTTTTGTTTCTACTTTGAATAGTACAAATGTGGGGTGGCTTTAGAATGACCATTCTTCCACCAACAAGTATTGAGGATTTTGGTCTTTAAACAAAGGGTTGTAGTAAGGACATCCAATTCAGGGGATACTATGATAAACTCCCTCAAGAGGTCTCTCAACCCTTAGAACAAGGGATTTACGTATCATAAAGATATTGGGGGAGAGCTATCATGTACCACTTCCCGTTGATCATGAATTTTTGTTGCAACCACACATTTATATAGTGGTTCAAAAGAGCTTGGCTTTATCCCATTACAACTTGGGTCATTCCCTCCTTTCAAAGCAAGGAGGTGGGTCCTCTAAAGATAAACAAAAGGGAAGAAGTACATTTGTAGTTTGATCTCATAGATTGCATAAAGTGATAGGAGGGAACACCACTAGTAGAATTTGGCAAATAAATGACTATGTGAATGAAAAATTTAGTCACGTGACTAACACTAGTAGTATTTTGAAAATAAATCACTAATTTGGAATTTATAAGTGACTAATTTGGTAATTGGGTAAAATCACAACTCAATGACTAAATAAATGACTAATATCAGACAAATAAAAATGACTAAATAAATGACTAAATAAATGACTAAATAAATGACTAAATATATGGCTAAATTAATGACTAAATAAATGACTATTACTCCTCTATTCTTTTTTCTTTCGAATTTGATCATAATCCATAGAGCTAATTAAGCCCTCCTCATGGGATCCCTACCTAAGCGGGCCATTTGGCTGCCTAGGTTGCTTGGTGCACCAAAAATACCTATTGCATGGAAGGCATTGCCTCTCGGTGCAGCCTTAAGGCCTTCACATATTTTATAAAAAAAATGTATAAACATTTACATTCTTTAACTTTTATTACTCATTATGTTAATGAATCATTGATTTTTTTAACTATGATTTGAAGATAGTTTGATTTTCCTATTATGTTAGCATGCCAAATGTATCAAAGAGCAATTTTGGTCAATTTCACTAATAAATTAAATATAATTTAAACAATCCAATTGCAATAAAAATGAAGAAATTGATTCACTTCTATATATCTTCGCTTGCTCATATACTCGACCATCTTAATAATGCAAAATAGAAATAACAATTATAATCGCTTTTGGTATGCAAATTTTTTTTGTTTCATGCTTTATATTGTTAATTATTTTTCTAAAATAGAATTATTTTACAATCTATGAAATCAATTGTGTGTGGATCATTTTTATAGATGTTATTTTTTGTACAAGTTTGAACTCTAGTAATTTTAGGAGCACATCATGCTTATCTTCATTTTCACAACCTATATTAAAATGACAATGTAGATAGATGATTTTTTTCCCCTAAAAATGAAGATTAATTTTTGCATGCCTTCCACACAATTGTTTTTTTTTGGTGTATTTTTGGTAGACAAAAAAAATTAAAAAAAAAGGTATTTTTGGTTCCTTGATTGATCGGGTCATGTATGCATTTGGAGGGAATCTCAGGAAGTTGATTTTTAGCATAAAACATTTTGATTGCACATTGGAGGGAAGTTATGAAGTTTAATCAACAATTTGGTATTTCAGCTCCCACACACATTTGTATCTTTTCCAATTGCAAGTTTGATGAAGGAAATAACCATTGAATTCAAAGAGTGGTGGTTTCCATTTTTGTAATGCCAGAGCTTGTTGAGCAATGTTTTCTAAGTTGCAACACTAGTATCATTCAAGAAAGGGAAGAACATTAAACAAGGTTACAATCTAAAGGTAAGTGGAATTCTTGAATCCTAAAACCTCATGCCGATCTTCATCCTTTATGACAGTGATCTTGATGTTGCATATACTATTCTTGCTTTCCATATACTATTCTTGCTTTCCATTGCTTCATTGTTGTTACAATCTTGTGCTTTCACTAATATAATGATAATGCTCTTTGACATTGAATGAATCTCATTGAATTTGACCCCTTTTCACTCTATTCCATGGTCTTTTACATCTTCTTTGTGCATGATATTGGGTCACATGGCATTCATAACAACTGCTATTATCTCCTTTATTTTTATATGATCCTCTGACATTCATATGCTTTGATATAACAGTGATTAGTTGCAACTATTTTCCCTCTATTTATTGTCTTTCATTCCTATCCCTTGCATCCCTTGGACTACTGTTATAATGCATTGAAAATTGAAACTCTTTATTCATTGTATTGATAACTCATTGGCACTGTCATTGTTTGTATTCATTGCTATCTTATCATGATTGTTCTTCATAGTCAATCCTTAAAATTATTGTTCTAATAAAAACATATTTTTTCTCTTTTGTTTTTACATTATGATCTCATTGCTTTGAACCTTGTCCTTTGTGATTATCACATCTTTGTTACAATCTCTTCAAGGACTGAATTTCTTTCTCTATTGACTACAAGAGACCCCTTTTATCTTATAACCCCAAGCCTCTTAAAGAAAACTTAGAATCAATTGGCAATAGTGAACAAAAAACCATCATAGCTAATTTTATTTCTTTTCCAAGAGTATTCAATGAAAATATAATGGAAAACATACATCACTCTATGGGGTAGGGTTTATTTGATTTGAAAACCTACCTTCAATGTCCAAGTCCAAAAGATAGCCTACCAAGTCTGTGTCGAGTCCTCTAAGTCTTAAGTAAAAAATTAGCCTGCCAAGACTGTTTTACGTCCAAGTCTTGTATCTATGATACAAGTATGATAAATGTTTGAAAATACTGTACACAACTGTATGATACAATGCATAAATTTGTATGCTTTCTCATTATATCAAAAACTTCAAACTACAACTCACAAAAAGTAGAAATGAGCTATAAAAAAACTTATTGTCAAGTACAATTTTCTCCAAATCAAAATTGGCAATAGTGAACAAAAAACCGTCATAGCTAATTTTATTTCTTTTCCAAGAGCATTCAATGAAAATATAATGGAAAACACACATCACTCTATGGGGTAGGGTTTATTTGATTTGAAAACCTACCTTCAATGTCCAAGTCAAAAATAAGCCTACCAAGATTGTTTTACGTCCATGTCTTGTATCTATGATACAAGTATGATAAATGTTTGAAAATACTGTACACAATTGTATGATATAATGCATAAATTTGTACTCTTTCTCATTATATCAAAAAATTCAAAATACAACTCGCAAAAAGTAGAAATGAGTTATAAAAAAAACTTATTGTCAAGTACAATTTTCTCCATATCAAAATTGCATAATCCAATTTACATAATTTTCTGTTTAACTGACTTTTGTGGGAAAAAACACTTAGTGTATAAAGTAAATCAAACTTAGAATCAATTGGAAATAGTGAACAAAAAACCATCATAGCTAATTTTATTTCTTTTCCAAGAGCATTCAATGAAAATATAATGGAAAACACACATCACTCTGTGGGGTAGGGTTTATTTGATTTGAAAACCTACCTTCAATGTCCAAGTCAAAAATTCAACCTACCAAGTCTTAAGTCAAAAATTAGCCTGCCAAGACTATTTTACGTCCAAGTCTTGTATCTATGATACAAGTATGATAAATGTTTGAAAATATTGTACACAATTGTATGATACAATGCATAAATTTGTACGCTTTCTCATTATATCAAAAAAATCAAACTACAACTCAAAAAGTTCAAATGAGGTATAAAAAAAACTTATTGTCAAGTACAATTTGCTCCAAATAAAAATTGCATAATCCAATTTACATAATTTTCTGTTTAACTAACTTTTGTGGGAAAAAACACTTAGTGTATAAAGTAAATCAAGAGTTTCTTTCCAGGATTTCAAAGGCCTGTTGTTCACAAGGCCAATAAGATCATTATTGACCATAGTAGAAACCACCTGCACTAATAGTGTTAAGTCAAAAAATATTCCATAGAAAGAAATGTATTTTAGATAAACAGAGCTTGTCAACCTTCTAAAATCCAGATAGCTGAATACAAGGAGGGTAAAACATAAAACATTAAAAGACTTTAAGACATTGTAAATGCCACACAATTAGTATAGAAGTATAACATTAAGATAGGAACAATTTACTTTTATTAAATATTCATCATGAGTTTTCTCCCATAAAGAACTTTGCCAGACATGAGCAATGAGAAATGCATCTGCCATCTTGTTTGCTGATAGGAATTGCATGAATTCTCCCTTATAATCACCAACAACTAAAGAACTTTGAATGGCTTCATTGCATTCTTAGTATTCAGTCGAATCTTTAGTAGCTTCATGTTGCACCTCTTCTCCATTGCCTAGGGTATCCTTCCCAACAACAAAATAATTTTCAATGAGTGGAAGTGAGGAATCTTCTTTTGGACTGTGTAAATTATCAGAAAACTCCTCGCCATTGTCTCTGTGGGATGTAACATCTTGTCCACCTTTTGTCTAAACTGATGGATCTAATTGTGTTGTATCATCAAGAGTGACATTTCTGATTATTTCACTGCTAATATCATAAATGTTGGCAGATTGAGCTTCCTATAAGTCTTGATTCTCTGTTGATTGAACCTAAAATCCAAGGTGCTCAAGTAGCTTTTTCCTAGCATTGCCTTCATCTTCAAACATGACTCTTAGGAAATTCCATGTCTCCCTCTCTTCTTCCAAACTAAATCAATGCAGAAACCACAAATTTGCAAGTGAAACAATACAAATGAATGTAAATTGTTATTATCCCATTCAAAAACTATCCACAAATAACTAACCAAGAATCTTGAGACTTCTTATTGCACAAAGCTCGCAATGATAATTTTTCACCATTTTCTATTCCAGCTTCAAACTTTGTTGAACGAAGCACCAAACTGTCCTTGGTAATGATATTGTGTATATACACCTATGAAAATAGTAGAAAAATAAGACCATATATCATCTTAATGACATGTACCAAAAAATAAATTATACTCTACCTCAGAAGAGCCAACAACACTCTATAATTATACTCTACCTCAGAAGAGCCAACAACACTCTATGATGTTGTACTAGGCTGAAATGTAGCAAGCACTCCTCCAAATCAAAAACTGACACCATCTGGTCTCTTCAACCATTTAGGAGCGTTCAAGAGTGCACCTGAAAAGGGAAAATGAAAAGATAGGAATCGTGTATTTGCATACAGGATCCCAATTCATTGGGGGATGTAACATCTTGTCCACCTTTTGACCGAACTAATGGATCTAACTATGATGTATCATAAAGAGTGAATTGTTGATTATTTCACTACTAATATCATCAATGTTGGTAGATTGAGCTTCATGTAAGTCTTGATTCTCTGTTGACTGCACTTGAAATCCAAGGTGCTCAAGTGGATTTGTCCTAGCATTTCCTTCATCTTCAAACATGATGCTTAGGAAATTCCATGTCTCCCTCTCTTCTTCCAAACTAAATCAATGCATAAACCAAAAATTTGCAAGTGAAACAATATAAATGAATGTAAATTGTTATTAATCCCATTCAAAAAGTATCCACAAATAACTAACTGAGAATCCTAAGAATTCTTATCACACAAAGCTTGTAATGATGATATTTCACCATTTGCTATTGTAGCTTCAAACTCTGTTGAACGAAGCACTAAATTGTCCTTGGTAATGAGATTGTGTATATATACCTATGAAAATAGTAGAAAAATAAGACCATGTATCATGTTAATGACATGTACCAAAGAATAAATTGTATTGTACCTCAGAAGGGCCAACAACACTCTGTGATGCTATACCTGGTCGAAATGTAGCAAGCTTTCCTCCAAATCCAAAATTGACACCAACTAGTCTCTTCAACCACTTAGGAGCTTTCAAGAGTGCACCTGAAAAGGGAATAATGAAAAGATAGGCATCATGTATTTGCATACAGGATCCCAATTCATTGGGGGATGTAACATCTTGTCCACCTTTTGACTAAACTAATGGATCTAATTATGTTGTATCATCAAGAGTGACATTGTTGATTATTTCACTACTAATATCATCAATGTTGGTAGATTGAGCTTCCTAAGTCTTGATTCTCTATTGACTACACTTGAAATCCAAGGTGCTCAAGTAGCTTTGTCCTAGCATTTCCTTCATCTTCAAACATGAATCTTAGGAAATTCCATGTCTCCCTCTCTTCTTCCAAACTAAATCAATGTAGAAACCAAAAATCTGCAAGTGAAACAATACAAATGAATGTAAATTTTTATTAATCCCATTCAAAAAGTATCCACAAATAAGTAACAAAGAATCTCGAGACTTCTTTTCTTACAAAGCTCAATGATGATTTCTCACCACCTATTATTGTAGCTTCAAACTCTATTGAACGAAGCACTAGACTGTCCTTGGTAACGAGATTGTGTATATATACCTATGAAAATAGCAGAAAAATAAGACCATATATCATCTTAATGACATGTACCAAAGAAAAAATTGTACTCTACCTCAAAATAGCCAAAAAAAACTTTGTGATGTTGTACTGGGCTGAAATGAAGCAAGCTTTCCTCCAAATCCAAAACTGACACCAACTAGTCTCTTCAACCACTTAGGAGCTTTCAAGAGTGAACCTGAAAAGGCCAAAACGAAAAGATAGACATCATGTATTTGCATACATGATCCCAATTCATTGAGAAAATCTTATAAGTGAGATTCCTATTTCTTAACTAAGTCATGTATGGTTATCACATAAATCAACACTTACCCCCCACTTTATGTTTGAAAGAAATTAAAGCACTATACTTGGGTTATTCACAGAGAGTCATTAGTCAAGTACTGTAGGCAATAAATCATGGGCATATCAAACCAGTAGAGCATAGATAGAAATAGTGATCATGCATAAATATCATGAACAAATTTGAATCAATTAATGTAGACGTATTTCAACAATGAAAAAAATCTAGATGAAATAGACCTACCTTCCTAACATTTTCACTTCTTCCTATGATTTTCATTAACACCGAAGGTATATGTAGATTGGGTAGGTATTGTTGGGCTCTAAAGGCCCCTTATTTTGTGATTAAATAATACAAACAATTGGGAAAATTTCATTATATGTAATGACATAAGTTGAGGTTGAAGGTATTGTTTGATGCCAATTCAAACAATGGAGGCTCTTGTTGAAATCTACCTCTACCTTCTCATCATGGCAAGGACAGTGAGATATAGTTAAACAATGGAAGTCATGCATATATTTTGATGAAAAATCCTAAGCCATCATCACTAGTGTTAGGTCTCAAAATGCAGGTTTTAAACCATAAGGGGGTGCCAATCCTTTAATACACCTTTGGCCCATGAACAAGGTAAGCAGGACTGATTACCTTAAACTCTTCAAGATCTACTAGACCTAGGCAGGTATACCTAAACAATAAGGAAAATTTATAGATAGATATGGTTCCTAGATTGAGCAATCTACTTACTATGGCACATGAGATGAAGCAGATGCAGAGTTTTAATGTCTAAATACTAGTGAGAGTAATTGAGAGTTCAAGTTTGTGAGTTGTATTTTGTATGTAATATCTAATTATTACCAGTGCCTACTTCTATTGGGTGGATGGAGTGGAGGGATGAATGATGATTTTGGAGATAGGGTTTTGTAAGATAGGTAGATTCACTCTTTAGCTTAACTCGAACAATTGGGCACTTTGAATGTTTGCACCTTATGAAAACATGCAAGTATGTCAGTTATTTGGAATCTTCTTAGTAATCCTAGTGATATCCCCTTATGCTATTGTGAAGTTGTGAAAGGATTTAATTCAAATGTGAAAGGAAACCAATTAAGACAATATATTCAAAGGGAATTTAATCCAAACAGGAACCTATCAAATTTGATTTCTTAAAAGGAATTTTAATTCTTTTGCACACTGAAACTAGTCAACAATGTCACACAACTATATCAAATGTGTATTGAAAAATTAAATGTATTTCCACACACTCAATTTGAATAACATAAACAGGCACTTCAGAGACAACCAAATAACATATAAGCATATAAATCCACACAACAGTTGAACACTTGAAATAAAATTAACAATTATTCATAACTTTCTCCATTATATTTATCTTTGAATAATATGCATTATAATAGTAGTTTCTGATATGAGATGGATGATCTATTTGGGTCTTGGTCTCTCTTATATATGTGAGAGGCAACAAGCTATAGACCTATTACAAAAATTCATGTTGTTTGATAACTAAACATAATTAAGAAAATGAAATATTGCAGCAACTAAATACAGCGATCCATTAATCTCCAAGTAGAATCCCGTGACTGCCTAAGATCTGTTCAAAGCTTCTACTCCATGACATGGTACTCATGCTATTAGTTGACTCCTTTCATCCTAATGGTTTCCCTACTGTTCTGGTGTATCCATAGTTTGGTTGAGGAACAAATTGAATGCAAAGATGTGATGGATGTATTCTTGTTCAACACAAGTATCTGCATTGGAGATCACCTCTCTCGTATCATACTCCCTAGGCATCATCTTCTCGAGCTAGTTGTGAGTATTTTGTAAAATCATATCCTCATCATTGATCTCTTATAATGCAGTAGTCAGAATCGCATTAAAATATTCCTTCCAATCATCATATTCTCGAAGATTTCCCATATCATCATAGAGTGCTGGAATCAAATTGAAGCACTCCAATTCCTCAAGGAGCCTATTATGATATTCATTGTGTGCTTCTACCAATTTTTTATGTGTCTACATTGTCTATCCTTTCAGGATTTTCTTGTCTTGAAGCTCTTGTCTCTTTCCGATTATTCTCCCCTGTAATCATTCATTCTTCTCTATTGCTGAGAGCACCTTTTTAAATTTCCTCCAATATTCATCTATACATTTCATCATCTTATTGAATCTTCCCTTGATCATTTTGGATGCAGTATTATACTTGATGGTTTTGACTTCCTTCTCTGATTCTTTATATTTTTCCTAAGATTTTAGGTGGCAGTGGTTCCAATAAGTTGTATCAGCCATTGCATCCAATACTCTCTTATCTTTCTCAAGCCATGGGGAATAAAATTTTGGTGTGGAAGTGGAAGATGATCTTTGTCTTTGATGTGCTAATTCCTTCTTCAACTCTATTGTCTCCATGGCGTTGGTATCCCCTACTCTTTGAACCAAGAGATGTACAAACATTTGGTTTGGATTATCAATCATAGCTGGTATTTTTTCATGGGGGTACACTGACCAAATAAGCAAGGTTGCCTCATTTGGATTGTATCCAAATCCTAAATACATCATGTCACTTTCTTCATTTGTTAAATTCATTGTTTTATCTCCTGTCTTTATGAAACTATCAAACAAAATTGTAGAGCTTATATCCCATCGGGCCAAAAGCAATACTCCAACTTCTTGGAGTAACTCTCTCCCTCTCTCAAGAGTGATGGAATCCATCTCTTTGTCTATTTCTTTTTTCAATTCTTTCAAAACAACTTCTCATTCAAAAGTGACATCCTGCATCTTTTGTCTCATTTTCTAGCCTTTATATTTGTAAACCAATGATTTAAAGTCAAGAGACTTAACAAAATCTCCATCATAAATGAACTCCTATCTAACCTTGACCCTAACATCATATGATAATTCATCTGATGCTTCAAATATTATAGCATTGTGTTTCTGAGGAGGCTCATACCATACACTTATAGGAGCACTTATTTATTGTACTTTCTCTACCTCCTCATCACTTTCCTCATCACTCTCCTCTTCTTCACTCATATCAGTATCTATAGAAAAAGTCACATCAGGAGTTGGCTATGAAGGGATATAATCTAAGGGCTCTATATCTTCATCCTGCACTCTTGAATAGGTTGCATGAGGGGCATCAAAGAAAAATGAAGTCACCTTCTTTACCACTTCATCCATATGAGAAATGAGTTGATCAATCCTTACTAGAGGATCTTGTATTTGACCAAATACCTTCAAATAAGATGGCACATTTTCTCTTTTCCATTCCTCTGCAAGCATAAACCTATTATATGTAGTCATTATTTTAGTGGTAGATGCTTCATCATGGTTTTTGATTACATCTTCATCTGAGAATACATGCTCATATCCTGATAACACCTGTGATAACCTTGCTTTGTGAATAAATCCTTCTAGATCAAATTTTTTCCTTTTGTTACCTAGAGGGAGGTTATACTATGCTAATTTAGGATCAATTTCCTCATATCCCTCATTTGCAACCATTGTAAAGTCTCCAAAACATAAGGTATTGAGCATGATCGATTGTTTGTTGTGTCCTTTAAGGTTTTTGACATCATATTTTTCCAATTGCCTCACAATTTCTAAGTAGGAAATTCTATCAGGAACTACTCGTGGCAACAAGTGTGGATTTCCTTCAAACCCATAAACCCTAATCACTATGCAGTTAGGAAAAGCATACCAATCTCCCCAGTTATGATCCACCTTTTTCCTTGGGTCATTTTCCTTTGGTCTTAGAAACTTTTTCACGTCCGAGGATAAGTTATAATCACACGGATATCCCAACCACTCCATTAGTGGTTTCACAAAAAACTCCTCAAAAGAAAGATAATGAGATCTACCAAATCGAATGTCCCATAGTGAAGTCCACATTTGTTTAAGTTTGAGGTTCCCATTTTCATCTCTATCTTTTATTCTTAATTCTTGACTCCATACCCTTATAACATGTCCCTCGTGCATGAGAAAATGCATGAACAGAGAATAATGTTTGAAATGAATATATTCATTGTTGTTTTTAATCTTTTCAAGCTCCCGGTTTAGGAAATTGGCCAAGTATCTAGCATAATTGAATGACCTGGCATCATTGCTTTGTATGTCTGTAGCTAACACCATTGGGGCAATAGACATGAGGGGTGGGACCTCTACCCCCAAGACCTGACTAGTTGAATAATAAGTGTATCTGAAATATTATTCAAACAAGTCCTCATGAAAAGGATGGTTTTCATTAATCGAAAACCTCTTGAGTTGGCCTCCTTCATTCTTAGGCCTATGCAAGGGTAGTTTCCATTTTTTGTAGCTGGTATCCATATGGTGATACTCTGTCAAGAGATCTCTAATCATGAATGGAAAGTTAATAGGACACTCCAACTGAAATACAGTAGAAATTAAATCCTCAGAAATAACAAGCATGTCAGCCCCATTATGTGCTTGGATAGTTCTCCTCTTGGGGTCATATCTGGTAGCCAGAGCTTTAATTAATTCTACATTTACGAACACATTGGGCACCATGAGCTGAAAATTGGCTAAAACCTAAATTCTTTTGTGTAATGATACATGAAAAGCTCATAACTACGTCGTGGTGTCCAAATATCCCCCAAGCCTTTATGTTTATCTAATAATTTATCCATTGAAGGATTCATTAGAGCAGCCATCTTGGGTCTTGGCCCCAACCCAAGGCATTCATCTATCAGGTCTTGATTCAAGAGTCTCTTCTCAGTTTTTTGTTTCTTAGTTTTGGTTTTTTTTGCATTTTCCTCCATTGTTCGAAGTCTTAATCCTTTGAAAAATACAACTTCTAAGCTGAGATTAGTGTACTTACTTGGGTCTCACCTCCACTAGTTTCTGCTATGTGAGAACTCCTAGCTTTTCCTTTTTGCTTATATCCTCAACAAAATCTTCCAGAGTCTGCAACAATTATGTGATCAACTTGTGATATAATTCACTTCAACTCTGGCTCATAAATACACCACTCATTTCAGTCTTGTCATAAGGGGGAAGCATTTATTTTTAAATATCTAGATGATGCCTTGAGATATCACATCAGTTAGCAATCAATCATCATCATTGTATTAGTGAGACTAAAATCCTTATTCCACCGATAGCCACCCTCTCCACCAATGAATAATTTTCCTTCAGTCTATCGATGGGATGCCAAAATATATTACCCTAATACACATTAATTCCCCTGATATATAATAATTCTTGATAATTTATGATCATATCATGCCATTGGGGGAATGTAGACATTTGTTCCACCGATGTTCATGTGTTACAACAATGTGCTTACTTTTGTTGACTCTATTGATCTATCAGGGGGAATGCCTTAGGAGTTAGCCTGATAGGGTGTTCTTACACTGATACTAGGTTATGAACTATTTTCATTGGGCCATCAGTGAGGCTATGATGGGGGTTCCACCTATGATGCATTCTTAGGCTGATAGTGCTAATTTTTACTTAGGAAAAAATATGGAGTCTCAAACTTATTTATGGGTGTGACAATTTGGCAATGTGGGCTACAAAATGGATCTTGTCACACAAATTTCAACAATTTGTGTTGATCATAAAATTAAAATGTGATGATTTTTTGTGGATTGTGGAGGATTGGTGGGTGGAGGCTAGTGAAAAATGTGAAATTTTGTAGTTCTAACAACTAGCACAATGAAAAATAACATGCATAGATCATACAAAAAAATAAGAGAGAATAAGAATTAGTAATGGATAACTGAATAAAGCCTGTTGTCTCCAAGAAGACAAATACCACATATATATGGTGTTCATTACCTAGCTTGACCAGATCAATGTTAATCCTTTAATTTATAATATTCTTTATAGTATCCCCATGTTACTACAGTTATGCTAAAGAATTATGACAAGACGAATGCTAGTTCTTCAATAATGAAGATACCATTTCAAGCTAGTTGCAAATTTGCAATGGTTAAAAAAAATCTTTGTTAGAGAGGCAAATGAATCTCCTAACATTGCACATGATTGAATAGGCTCTGCTACACTTGAAACTACTAATGCATGCATATCTAGTCAGTCGAATTGTCCAAAGTACTTTTGTAGGAACCAACTTAGTTGTTTTCTCGATAGCATATACATCGCATTCACTGAGCACACCTCCCACACCCTCCTATAACCACATTTTTTAGGGGATTTCTCATGGTAATTTGGAAGTAAATTTTAGAGAAACTCTTATAAAGAAAGCATGACTTCTTCATAGAGTTGTGTAAACATTTAAAATCCTTATACCCAGAGCTACTCTACCAAATAGAATAAAATTATAGAAAATAAGGATATATTTTCCAATTAAAGATTTACTCCAAAATATTACCTAATGAGCCTCCACCAAACACAACCTCTCTAGAATCCATTTGACTGCAAGCCTGAAATGGATTCACATCAAAAGAGACAAACCCACATTAATTATAAATATGTTCCTTATGAACAAAAAGGAACACAACTAACTCACCAAGGAAAAAACATAGTAGCATTTGGCATGTAATTCTAAGTTAGGTGAACCTAGAGATAAGCTTGTCAAGATATACTTGCAGTGTGCTAAAATATTTATAGAAGATATATATTATGCACTTCTAAGAGATGATTTTCAACACAAACACTTGTGATCCAAAATCATTATGAGTGTATTGCTATGTTAAGTTTGTCCTCTTTGACAATCAGACAAAATACTCTTGGCCTTCAACTCACTTATATATAATAAATCCTTATGTCACATTTACATTAACTGATTAACACCGTATGACTATTACTGGTATATTTAAATATTTTGTATCACCTCCACTCATTCATGACCCACAATGAACATTACATTATATCACTCACCATAATGGTATCTGTGGATCAATCCAATTTCAAGGCTCAATCATGTTTTGGCTTTAAGTATCTAGAATTTGCAAGATCCACATCAATCTAGATAAACATTTGGACTTATATATTAAGACTCAAAATTCAAATATCACAAAAACAAGTAAACAACTAAAGACTCAAATCTTATCAGCAAGGGCACTTTCAAGTTTTACTTTCATAACACAACCAATGCAAAAAAAAGAAATACATAAAGCAGCTCAAAGCAATATGAAAGTAAAAGTTACATGAGTAACAACCATGAAAACAAACCGAAAAAATAGATTATAAGTTAGAGACGACAAACCTTTAAATGCTATTTATCTAGTGGTTTACATAACTTGTATATACTTATAAGTTAGATAACTTATAAAATGCATAATTTTTGGCATGGGAATGAAATTGGATTGTTGTTGACATTTGTTATTCTCATGGAAAAATATTGAAGCATTTGCATGGGCGATAAAGCTTGTTTGGATAGGACCTGGAGAATTTTGAAAAGGAAGGAAAGGAATTTGGAGTTTGCTACAACGAAATTGAAGTCAGCAAGGCCCTCTACAGTGAATTCAGAGGTAATTTGAAACCCTCATTGCCGAAAGTAAGCTGATAGGAAACATAGGCATATTCCATTCTTAGTAGGTAAACTTCAAATGAATGCAAGATACATATAAGAAGAATGACTCATTATATCCTCTTCTTTTTTTATGGTTTTTACTAAAAGTGACTACTTTCAACAATGTTTTGGCATCTCTATTTTCAAATTTATGTTTTTTTCTTTAAATTAGAAACTAAATTAATATGGGAATGCACAATATTATAGATGTATGAGCATCAAAAGTTGACTACGGATCAATATCATGCATATGATGAGAGAGTAGCTAATGAGAGGGACATTAAGAAATATCCATGTCCATGTAAAAATTGTCTTAGTGGAAAGGTGAAAAAAATAAATATGATTTATCAACATATGATAAGATATGGGAATAGTGGTATAAGCCCTTGGGCTTACAATTATTATGAAGATATGATAGAATGTCAGACTGTGAGAGATGAAGAGGAAACAAACATAGATGAAGTGGCACCAAACATAGATGAAGAGGCATAAATGTTTGATGAAGGGTTTGAAGTTGATTGAATGTTGAATGAGGGTCTAAATGATGATTGGGCCAAGTCAATGGATGATGCTTTAAAGCCTGTGTATGTTAATTGAAAGTTAAGTCATTTGACAAAAATCCTTCAAATTCTTAACTTGCAAGTGGCACATGGTTGGACAAATGAGAGTGTAGATCAATTATTGGCATTATTAAGTTCATTGTTACCAGTTGACTCCACATTTCCAACAAAACAAAGTAAATGTAAAAATAAAATTAGTAAGCTTGGCTTGGGGTATGAAAACATCCACACATGTGTGAATGGTTGTGTATTATTTCACAAAAATCTTGCAAATGAGAGTGAATGTATGAAATTTCACGAACTGAGGTATAGAAAAGGTTTGAAATCAATTGCAGTTCCTAGAAAGGTTCTTCACCACTTCCTGATAATCCCACGATTACTCCAAATGTATAGGTGCAAAGACGTTGCTGAACTTATGCAGTGGCATGCCCAAAATAAGAGCACTAATGGAAAAAAATGACATATGCCTAATTCTAAGACATGGATGGAATTTGATAAGAGATGGCTTGATTTTTCTCAAGATCCTCGTAATATAAGGTTGGGCTTGGCTCTAGATGGGGTGAACCCATTCTAAAATCAAACTACTAAATGGTCAACTTGGCTAGTGTTTCTAATAAATTATAACTTTCCTCCATGGTTAGCAACTAAACCATTTTTCTTAATGTTATCAGTGATTATACCAAGAATGAAAAGTGTGACTTTATATACAATAGATTCTTATCTAGAGCCATTAAATGATGAGCTAATGGAATTGTTGAAAGGAATTGAAGCAATTCAATATTTAAGGGATGGTCATTCAATCAAATTCACTTTAAGAGCTTCCTTATTGTTTATGATTCATGATCTTCCTGCATATGGCACATTGTCTAGTCTCTCTGTTCATGGATACCATGGATGTCCTGCTTGCAACTTTAAGGATTTTGTGAGGCACTCAAAAAGTTTTCATAAGTGTATTTATTGTGGACATCATTCTTACCTTAAAATAAATCATCCATATCATCGACAAAAAACACGTTTAAATGGTCAAGAAGAGAATCGTGAAGTGCCATTGCTAATAACAGGTGATTACATTGTTGAGAATGGACTAAAAAGAATGCCATTCATTGAAAATGATGGGATTGTTGGTAATAGATATGATCCATGTAATGAAAGCGGTGTAAAACAATTGTGCATATTGTATAAGTTGCCATACTTTAAGGATATAGCCATTAGGCATACCGTTGACTTTATGCATAGTGAGAAAAATATAGCTTATGCTATTATAGAAACTCTTTTTGGTGCTCTTAATACTATTTCATCATGTGAAGACTTTTGAGAAATAAATATTTTTCAAAATATTTGGGTTGAAAAATATGATAATGAAAAATATAGAAAACCTAGTGCTCCTTATGTCTGGAAAAAGGTACAACATGCATAGTTATTATAGTTGATGTCTCAGACTTGCTTTCTCATTGGATATGTAAGTAGTAGCATCAGAAGCCAAACTGACATTACCAAATTAAGAGGCCTCAAGACCCATGACTATCATGTCATAATCAAGAATATTTTACCTATTGTGATAAATATATCAAGTTTGGAAAAGGGACCAAGATTGGCAAGTATAAGGTTGGGCCTAATATTAAAAAGAATGAGTTTACATGTATTAGATCCTTCGAACTTTGATAGTTTGAGGGAGGAGGTTGTTTAAGTCCTTGTTCTATTGGAATGAGAATTTTCACCAACAATCTTTAACATTTCTACGCATCCTTTCATACATCTAGAATATGAACTAGAGCATTGTGGCCCAGTAAGAACGAGATGGATGTATCCTATAGAATGATATATAAAGGTTTTGAAAAAAATTGTTTGTACTAGGGAAAAACCAGAAGGAAACATGTCTGAGGGATATTCAATGCAAGAGGGCATGGGATTTTGCATAGAATATATGAAGGATTTTAAAAATGTCAATTGATGTGTATGGGATGATGACGAGGATGACAGAGTTGTAGGTGAAGTATTAGAAGGAAATGGATGTCACTTCAAGCTATCATATCAAGAATGCAGTGCAATACATGCCTTTATTCTTCAAAACACATCTTCGTTCGATAAGTGGCACGGGTACAAAAAAATTACATAATAATTTATTTACTCAATTGCATTTACACATTTATATTATTAATCTTACTATTTGTACGCCATTATTCTATGTAGAAAATATGAAGAGAATAAAACTTGGATGCAACATCGACCTCAAAGGTGCATACGTCATGATTTGATTGGAGGCGATTCTTTTCCAAAATTTGAAGAATGGATTGCTAATGCAATCAATGATGCAAAAGAAGAAGGTCAAGATATAACAACAGAGGAAAGTGAGATTTCACAACCTCCACATTTATGGGCTATGCATTTTAGTGGAATGTGGGCCTATGGTAGTCATTTAAGAGTGGAAGAAAAAGACAAAGGAAAGACAAATTGTGATTGTGTTGTTAGTGCTGAATTTCTTCATGAAATTGAGAAGAAATTTTATGTTGGATTCATCCTAGAAATTCTTCAAGTGGATTTTGGTGAAAATAGTCCTATATTATTAATATGTAAGTGGATATGACCATCCACAATACAATTTGATGAGTATGGATTTGTATGTGCAAATACACGACAATTTTTATTAGAGAAAGATGAGTCGTATGTTCCCCTCTTCAAATTAACCAATCATTTTTTATTGATGATGTAAGAAGCCTAGGTTGGTCATATGTCATTCAAACAGAGTCTCGTTCAAGATGAAAATTCATGGAAGTTGTTGATGTAATGCGTGATGGGAAATATGTTAATTTACAAGAAACATTCGAAGAAGTGGATGAAGACAATGAAGGACTATTTGAAGAAGAGATTTTGATTATTGTTACCAAATTTTTTGCCTCAGCTCAATTGGAGGACCTGGCTGAATGTTATCACATCATAAGGTGGAATTGCATTTAAGTTCAATGTTGTTTCACATTATCATTATTATGCATTGAGTAATAGTTATGCATCTTTAAAAGAGAAATAGAGTTTCAGAAACTAAGTTTTCAGAATGCCATTCGAGTGTTCCAGAAATGGCAGAAATATAGAATTGATAACATGAGAAAATAGCATTTTAGATGCTTTCTTTTATTTCATGAAGAAACTCATATTTTACAAGGCTTCATTTGATTTCGACAATCAGAATGATATTACAACATTGCATTTAAATGCATTTTCTTTTCAGTTGGAAAGAAGAATTGAAATCAAAGATCCACACAAGCCGTGGATGTAACTGTTACAACACATTGCTAATAGCATATTGCACTACTGGAGATGCATAAAGTAAAACACATAAGTGACAGCATAATCATCATTGCCTGATTATCGACGTTTGATGTTCAACAGCGTACCTTGTCTTCTTGAGCTCCGTCGACCTAAAAGAGTAAAAGAGGGATGTCAATGGCTCTAATTTTGATGTAACTTATATGGAGCACCTGCAATAGTACAACCTACTATTAACCATGCATTGGAACAATCAATCCAATCAAGTGCAGTATGAAAGAAATGAGCTGAAGGAGAGATAACAACATCATGATCATCATGTTCTATTTTTATACTAACATTGTTTGTTTCCTTGTGCAGGTATAGGTAAAATCATGAAGCTGATCATTATTCGAAGACCAAGCATGTGGAGGAAAATAGGCTCCCACAAGGGTAGAGCTCGGCATGCTGCCCTATTCATTAATGGGCTGATTTTAAAGATACATTATCATGTTCATCAAGAGAAATGAAATACAACTGAAGGAGTAAAAATAGATTTATCCATCGAGCAACTAAACCAGATGTACATTCATAACAATCAGGTTTGTTTTTTGAAGGCTACAGGTGAACAGTGAGTTTAGTTCACTAAATGAATTTAACTAAGTACATTTACATCAAATATTGCTGGATAAGTTCAAGTTCTTTGCTGATCATAATCATATGTCATGCAAGTTTCAGTTCATCAATTCTTTCTCTTTACAATCAAGGATAGTGAACGGGCATACGTTATGCCTTAATGGTTTGATTTAATTTTCATCATGAAAGAGAACAGATTTTAAAATCAGTTTGATAAGTGAAACATAAAAATGCATGAAGAGTACCATGTTGCTCAAGAATACAAAGGACAAATAGTGCATTTGAGTGTTGAATGAATTTCTAGTTCTAGTTGACTGGTAAAGTAAATACTGCATTATGAATTGTAATAACAAGGTAATCATTCCAGAATGTTAAGGGGAGAGCAAGCTTTGTTTTTTCTAGAATGAATTATGAGGTTGTCAGTTATGCATATGAACTGGTGAGTAGAGGTGATTTGTAGTGATGCAATGTTTCAATTGAAAAATCTCTACGAAGTTCAAGAGCAGAAGGTAGAAGTTGTTGTGTAAAGTTGAGAGAAATCAAAAGACACTGTTGTGCATACAAAATATAAGTATGGAGATAATATACATTAAGAGGCCATCCTTTCCATAACAGACAAACACATAATCATGCTAAAAATAAGAAATCTGAATACTTAAAGAAGCCCAGACTTTGCACAATTATTGGGATTACTAACCTTTTATATCTTAAGAAAGTTTGCATAGTGGAGATTGTTCTATTATATCTTCAAAGGGTTACAAGTATCAGGCAAATGATTGTCCCAGATTCGAACATGGCCAAATACATGAGCTTCATTTCAAGAATATCAGGCTACATTCATTTCAAATTAAGTGACACAAGAATAACAAGGTAAGCTTCAATTTTTTTTGGGTCGAGCCCCATAACTAAATGTAGATAAACATATAGGTTATGTTATTCTTCTCATGAGTTTTCATTTCTAGAGGTGTTCTAAAAGAAAACAACAAATACCCATGTTGGGGTTTCCAATAAATGACAGTTTTCCTTGTTGCAAACTGGTATATGGTTAGATTTGTTCAATTTCTGAATAGTCATGGCTATGCATTAGTTTTTAGCACTGATGCAATGGAAATACATTCTTTTCATGAAGTGCAGAGTACCAAGGAGATGAAATGAAAATGCAAACATTCAAGTCTTTCTTTTGTTTCAGAGGTTCAAAATAAGCCACTGGCTCATTTGGGTCGAGCTCATATGTTATAAATCATAAATAGATTTGTAGCTTTGAATCTCAAGTATCCATTTTCAGGTTTGCTTTTGAAATACAGAAAAGAAGATATCACGGTGACCCATGTAAAGTTTTTCCCGAGACAACAGTTGAGTCAAAATGCAAAATGTTGTGTTGAGCCAAGTTCTAGAAAACACAATTCTCTTTTGAAATTTCAAATACCCACATGTGGGTTTGTTTTCAAAGTGCAGGGGAAAGCAATAATAGAGATAACCCATATGGGTTTTACATTTAAAAGCAGTAGAATTTAAAATGCAAGTTTATGTACTGAATCAAGCTTCAGAGGTAAAGGAAATACAATTTTCTCTAATGATTTCAAATACCCACTTTCAATTTTGTTTCAAAGTACAGAAAATTCAATTACAATGATACCCACAAGCGGAGATGCTTTCAAATAGACATAGAGGTCAATTTTATGTTCTGGTTCAAACCCAAAATCCACAAGTAAATGCTTTTTACAATTCACATCTAGCATGGCCTGAAAATGGCCAAAATCTATGAGTAGAGAGAAAACCCTCTAAGTTTCCAGAGAACAGATTAAAGAAAAGAGGAATTACCAATTTGAGACCGAAGTAAGTACTCTAGCCGTGGCCAGAAGTTCCAGATAGCTTCCCAAAGCATGATTTTGAGATTTTGAAGAATGACCAAGCTTTCATAGTAAGGATGGTACACAACAATGATAAATGCAGACACAAAAATTCAAAGAAAACGCATTAGGGAGTATGTACAGCCACGACCATCAGGCCTGAATATATTAAAGTATGGAGCCATAGAAGCTATGAAACCATCGACAAAAGCTTACCCCTGCACAGTAGAAGAAAGCAAAAGCACAAAGTGAGCTCTCATGGAGTGAACTAACATAGGTTGAGTTCGAGCTCATTATGGCCAAAGGAGAACAAGTGCAAAGAGAAGTCAGAGGAGAAAACATGACAGTCCGCGGCCTTAGTGGCCAGTCTTTTTTCAAAAAATGAGGTAAAAAGCTTCCATACAAAGCAAAATAGACTTACTCACTGAGATTCGACCACTAGAGAGCAAGGAGAAGGTTACTGAAGCTCACAAGATCCAGATTCAACCATCATGGCGGCATGTTCTTTCCATACAGAGTTTCTTTCCTCCAAAGTCACGAGTGCAAAATGAGTTATGATTAGGGTTTGACTTCATTTTGTTGAAACCTTATTTCGACCTTATCATTATCTGGATTGTTCGATTAAAGGCACATGGGGAAATTTGAATGGAGTAATTTGCATTGTAATTTATTAAAATCTGAACTCTAATGTATATGAGGGAAGGCTGAAAATTCATGTGATAGGTTGATGTATTAGGTCTTGGTGATTTATTTCTTTTGCCTTGGTGAAATATAAGGTGGTGAAATATGAAGCCTTGGGTATGATAATATTGATGGATATCTTGTGACCTAAGATTAGGTTTTGATACCACCTAGGTTCTTTTGTTTAAGGTCAATGATCTTTTTAGGGTCTTATTTTTTATTGATTTTAGAGAAATTAATGTGGATTAAGATGAGAAAAGGATATTGGTGTTTTATTTTTATGATTTTGTGATAAAATCAAAATATTGTAATGGAGCAATAAGGAGTTTTTTTTTTGCAAAATATTTTCAATCTTTAATTGCAAAAATAGATTAATTGTGCAAATCTACATCCTGTAAAGCAAAATCATAAAGCGATATTCTATAAATTGCTTTGTGTTTTCTTGCTATTTTTTAGTAGATTCTTGTTGACTTTTCCTCTTGGTCAGATTTCAGACCTATCTTGGAGAGATAAGATGATTTTTGAGCTTTTAAAGCAAGATTAGCCTATTTTTAGAGGCTTAACAGTGTGACCATAAAAGCAATATGCTTTTTTTTTGCTTTTAGGCAATTTTTGAGATAGTTTGAAGCCTTTTTCCTTGAGATTTTTTCTGAGCTCAGATTAGGGTTTCTTAAGGGCTATGTATTGAAAGACTTAGTCTTTTCAGCTCTCCTCTCTTAGTGGTTCAGATCAGAGTTCTTGCTCATACACATTTTTGAGCTTGTGAACCCATTTTTGTACTCAGTTTCAGATTATGGCATTCTCCTTCAGTTGAATAAAGACAACATTCCTACTTCTCATTTCTGTGTCCATTTGCAATTTTAATTTGATTTTATCTTGTGATTTTTGTTTACAAAATCATTGTTTTGTCCTTAAACTTTAATTCTTAATGTAGAAAGTTCAAAAATATAGGTTGCATGTTGTGCTTCAAGTCAGTTCTTTATGCAAATTATTTATGTATTAACTATTCATGAGAAGTGAAAATAATGCATCTCTTTGAAAGTTGTTTGTGAGGAAGAGATCATAATCATCATTAAATAGTTATCATATTTTGAACACATCGTTTAGGTTCAAATTTATTTTCAGATCCATCTTTTTATCCCTTTCCTCAAAAGTAATTTAGAATAGAATTCATCATTCAGAGAACCAGCTCACTCTGGAGATTCCTTCTTCGTTCAGATCAACCCCATTTGAAGAAGGTTTCCATGTTTCAGTAGTTTGCTGAGTACTACATTCAGTAGGGTGCAAAACTATTGACAACAATTACCAATGAAGAAATTGGGAGAGATAATGTATTGCATGTCACAAATGAGGATGAAGAAGAAAATCAAGTAGATGCGGACACAACTGATCAAGATTCTGATCTTGCTAGAAATGCATATGATTATTGATGAGCCCAATTTTATGACCTTTTATGTAAGACTTTTATGTTGTTTTAAGACTAATTTATGTTGTAAGGACATAGACCTTTAGACTAATACCTATTTCAAAGCTTTAATGTTGAAAAAAGTTGCTATATGAATGCAATATGAATATGTTTTCATATATAAATGTTGTATGCAATATGAATATGTATACAATGATCATTGCTTTACTTTGAAAATGATCTTTTCTTGATAGCTCCTCTAGACTATTTACTATTTTTATATGTGTTCTTTATCACTATCATTGTTCTAGCATCCTTTATAAAAGCCATCATTGAAGCATTGTTAAAAAATGTTTCTATGTTTTCTTTTAAACATTTTTACTAAAATAGCATTGTCTTCCCTATATATGGCATTATCTTTAGCCCTATTTTGTAACATTATTGTATACCATTGCCTTGTGAACTACTTTGGCATTGACTGCTCACTGCCATGAAAGTATTTCTCATTGTTGTCTTCATTTCTTGGATCTTTCACCCACTGTTGCACTTGTTAGCATCCTTTATAAAATCCATCATTGAAGCATTGTTAAACATTATTTCTATGTTTTCTTTTAAACCTATTTACTAAAATAGCATTGTTTTCCCTATATATGGCATTATCTTTAGCCGTATTTTGTAATATTATTGTATACCATTTCCTTGTGAACTACTTTGGCATTGACTGTTCACTGCCATGAAAGTATTTCTCATTGTTGTCTTCATTTATTGGATCTTTCACCCATTGTGGCACTTGTTTCCTCACTGATATTCATTCACTGTTTATAGCATTAGTATACAACCCTTGATGATTGATCACTATTTTTTGTCAATGCTCAAGGAATCAATATAGTGATTCCCCATTGCAATAGAAGCATTCCCCCATTATATCCCCACTATTTTGGCATTAAATTCTGCTCACATCCTTTGTTTTCTTCACATTCTTTTTAACAGTGATATCACTATTATCAACATTTGTGCTTTTGACTTTATGTACTAGAAATCACTATCTCATATGTATCTTTATATACTGTAAGGTCATTGCTTTTTTTTGCTTTGATCAAATGTTCTTCACTATTTTGTATATATCTTGAAGTTCACTACTATTTGACTACTTAGTCCTCAAATCATGGAATTCCTTGCTTGTAACTCACTATCCACTCCAACATATCTATTCTCTTTCATGAAATCTACCCCTTCATGAATGTATCTGGATGTTATGAACAAATTATTATGTAACATAATAACAAAAGTAAGAATCACCAAATACCATAGACATTTCTTAGTCATGATGAAATCACCTAAGCAAAGCATTGGTTTAGTTGTACAAAATGGTTTCCATGCTACAAGTTCATGTCCAGTTAAAATTTGGTAATACAGATTTTTTTATTCAACCATGAATGAAAACATTATTGCTAAAGATTTGATGTATTGATTCAAATACATTGCTAAGTTTTTTATGCAACTGGCACTTCTGTTGGGCACCATCATTTGATATCCATTGACTAAAATACCCACAACATCTAATGACTATTGTTGTTTGCAGTTCTTTAGACTTCGTACATGTTTTAATGACTATTCATTAAAACTGAGACCTCATAAACTTGTATTTATGCAATTTCTATTATGGTTAATTATCTCTGTATCAAGTTGCTAATTTATACATTATTATTTTTTTGGACATCAGGAAATGAAGAAAAAGAATTCAAGGAACAATTTAGATGATAGTGATCACAATGTTGAAATTCCAGTGACAGATTATGAGCACTTTTGTGAAGAACGTGTGGCCAAGAATAATGAATATTTATCATGTCTTGGTTTGCCAAATAGACAAGTTGTAAATCCACTAAGTAGTAAATTATTTGTTTGATATTGTTTAATGAAATTTTATAGGCAAGAGCTTTATGTATATAAGACATGATATGATTTTTCTTTTGTTTTATAGGAAAGAAAAATAGAGTAGAGAAAATGCAGAGAAAAAACAAAAAGAAAGTAAAGATACAGTGCTGCTAGCTCATAGAAGCCAATGCTTTCATGATTCAACAAATGAAGTTGGTGAAAAAAATACTTGTGATGAAGTGAAATCTATGGAGACCACTACTAATTTACCTACTCATTCCACACGTGATGTGGCCAAGGAGCATGAAGTTCTAGTTAATCAAAGTCATGAAGAGAGTCTACTTGCATTTGATGTGCCTTGGAGTGCACTTGTCGCATCTACAAATTTTGAAGGAATTAGTGGATCAGCCAGAAATATTTGTAGTGGTGAAACAAAAGATGTGCTTGCTTATGTTAAAAGACAAATATTGAGTCAAGATTTATATAGGTCTACAAAGAGGAATGCAAAATAAAGAATATTAGAAGGGAAGAAGCCATTCTTGGTTGAGGTATCAAGAGATAGTGAACCCATTGCGAAAAATGTTGCAAGGTGGGCCTTCAAGTTGGGCGTAAGATGTAGGGTCCATTTGGATATCTGCAAATCAAATTTTGTAGAGAAAGATCCACAAAATATGGAATATGTTATAAAAAAAATGGAAAATGCCTTTGACACTGTTGGTGGAAAAATATCTAGAAAATATTACAAGCACAATATGAGACTTCTAATGAACAGTTTTAGATACAATTAAGAAAAAAATCATGGAGGGAAAAGAGATGTTAGAATCCATTGTATCTCCCAAACAGTGGGAGGAATTGAAAGAAAGTATGTGTTCCGAAGAATATTTGACAAAGAGTAACAGAGGCAAGAGAGCAAGAGATAATGTGAGGACTGAATATACATTTGGCCGAGGTGGGTTGCAGGCCAAAATTGACAAATGTGGAGTAAGTGTATGGATTTTTGGTTCAATTTACATTGTGTTATTTATTTCAAATTTTTATTGAATTGACTATATGTTGAAATTGACATTGTATTTTAGGTGGAAAACAATAATAGAGAAGCAAGTGTAGAAGATGTTGTCAATTATATGGCAGCACTAGATCATACTAAATCTAATACTATTATCAAAAGGAAATATAGTTCGTCAATAGAGATTTCATAGCTATCTATTGAATGACCAGTAAGAGCCTCTCCAAATCATGTCAACTCAAATGAAGAGTACCAACATATAATGAGTTGTTTAAACTGTCTCACTAAGAAAGTTTCGTAGTTGGATGCCTTTGTTAAGCCTTAGTTTCTACATGGAATGACCATAATTCCATGGGTTCATATTAGGTAAGAGGCTATCCCTCAGTATTTTGATTCTCAACTATATCATCTTTATATTGTATTCTAAAAATGTTTACAAATTTCATAAATATTTTCCACAACATGCCTTTATAAAATTACTCTTGTGATCTCCAAGCAAAGTATTACGATCATATATAGAAAAGTGAATCTATGAAATTTTTCCTTTTGTTTCATTGAAATCCATTGTGACTGCCCTAAATGTTGTGACTCTCAGCTTAATGACAAAATAACTATGAGATTAATGAATGATCTGTTAGGTCTCAGAAGTGCAAGTTTTTAAACCATAAGGGGGTTCCAATCCCTTAATACACCTTTGGCCCACAAACAAGGTAAACAAGATTGATTCCCATGATATATATTAATTCTTGATAATCCATGGTTATATCGAGCTATCGAGGGAATGCAAACATTTCTTCCACTGATGTTCATGTGTTACAACAATGTGCTTGCTTTTGTTGAATCTATCGGTCTATCAGGGAGGATGCCTTAGGATTCAACCCAATAGGGTATTGTTACACTGATACTAGATTATTAACTTCTTTCATTAGGGGAATATAAACATTCGTTATATTGGGCCATCCAGGGAATGCAAACATTCATTCCACCGATGTTCATGTGTTACAATGATGTGTTTTCTTTTGTTGACTCTATTGGTCTATTGGGGAGGATGCCTTAGGAGTCAGCTCGATAAGGTATTGTTACACTGACACTAGGTTATTAAATAACTATTTTTATTGGGCCATCAGTGAGGCTATGATGGGGTTTCTGTCGATGAGGAATTGTTAGGCTGATAGTGCTAATTTTTATTTAGGAATGGGGAAAGATTATGGAGTCTCAAACTCATTTATGGGTATGAGAATTTGGCAATGTGGGCCACAAAAGTAGAAATATGCAAAGAATCCTGATTAGTATCAATTTTTAAAAAATTGGTAGGCCTTTAGCCAAGCATCCATAGCTTGTTTGAAAGCACCTATTTTAGGATTTTAGCCATAGTATCAAGGCAATGAACTATTTGATGAAATTCTTTGATAGACATGTATGAAAAATGTCTTAGCATAGACAAGGTAGTGAAATCTTTGAAAAAATGCCTCAAAGAAATGAGATCTCATGGTGATGGAATTCCATGACAATCAAAAGCAATTTGATTGCCATGGCATTCTATCACCATTAGACCTCATTTCTTTGAGGCATTTTTTTAAAGAGTTCACTGCTTTGTCTATGCTATTGCTTACTAAATTATGCTTTTGATAGATTTTTTCCAAGTATCCATAGCTTGTTTGAAAACACTTGTTCTAGGTTTTTAGCCATAACAACAAGGCAGTGAACTATTTGAAAAAATGCTTTGGTAGACCTGTATGAAAAATGTGGTAGCATAGACAAGAGAGTGAACTGTTTGAAAAAATGCCTCAAAGAAATGTGGTCTCATAGAATTCCATGACAAGCAAATGCAATTGGTAGTTGCTCCTAGTTATTAGTTATACAATGTGAAGTAATTGCATAACTCCTTAGGTTGACTTTGTAAAAACTATATTGTAATTGAAATTTTCTCATCTATCAACATCTAGTCATTAGTTATGCAATGTGAAGTAATGCTTTGAGTTTGAAAGATGTGCAATGCAATGTAATCAACGATATGAATATAAACTACAAAAATATATTTTTTACAATTCATTAGTTAAAATCTTTATTTTATTTTGTCTCTATATGTCTATGCTATGGAAATTCTTTTCAATTTCAAAAAAATAGTTTTTATCTCTTGTTCTACAATTTTTACCTTTTTTTTAAATCCAAATTTTTCTTGATTTTTTCCGAACTTTTTCCTAATTTTTTCAAAAAATATTATACTTTTGGTTTGTCAAAATTTTCCCAAAAATATTTTTGTTGCTATGGATCATAAAGCAATAATAAAACTCTTCAAATTATGTTATTTTCTCAAAAAATTCTGATTGTTTGCAGTTCCAAGCTTCTGTACTTTCCCTTATAGGGTTTCCTTGTTCTCTTTTGCATTGAATTAGGTGGTTGGGTGAGTTAGCTTCAATTCATTTATTATTTGGTGGATTCTTGAAGAATTTTTTGTATTTTGTAGTCAAATTGTTGAAACAGGTTTGTAAAGACAGAGTTGAGGGTTTGTTAGTCTAAAAAAATGGATTTTCACCCATTCCACCTATTGTGACTTTTATGCTTGGAAAGGCTTTGGTGACTATTTTTTACATGAATTACTCATCTAGATATATTTTTTTGCTTGATGGTTAAACAACATGCAAATAAATTTTATCAAAGCAACACGAAAACAACAAAGCCTTGATGTCAATCATAGTTGTGTTGAAGTTGAGGTAATATAATAGTTGTTGTGGACAAAAGTTTATAGCTTTTGCATTCTTTACTTGAATTATATTAAATTTTCATGATGATTAAACCACATGTAGGGAAATTATATGAAAGCAAAGCAAAAAGGAAAATACCCTGTCAATAGAGCTCTCGACAAAGCTACACAACTTTAGGACAATGTTAACAGTGATTATGTTGAATTCGAGGAGTATATGCATGATATTGATAGTATTAATGGTGCTAAACTTGAGGTGAGTGATACAAAATGTTGTTTTTCCTTGATTCTAAAACTCTTCATGTATTAATGATTGTTATGATCCCAGATAGTGAACAAGATTATAGAATAGTGAATAAATAACTAAAACATTGAATGTCACTCGTAGAACAATCATTGTACCTACTTTGTCACTTTTCAGTGGGGATTGCTCGCACTCCAATACTTTATGATGCTTGACTATGTTTTAGGACATTGTAATTCACCTTGTCAACATCTTGAACTTAGTTGCTGCTTCTTTCATTGGATGATACTTGTTGTTCTTTCCTTCATGGATCTGCTGTTAACTCTTCATTGTGGCTTTTGTTATTAAAAAAAAGTTTCTTTTTATATTCTTGTTGCTTTCTCTTAATGTCTTCTTGTTGTTTAGTTATGATATTTGTTGCTCGATCCATTAAACTCATTGTTAGAGTCATAAAACTTTTTTCCCTTGCACTAAACTCACTACTATAGCCATGAAACTCACTGCTACTACTATTTGTTCATTGGACATCATTCCTTACTTATTTTTGCATACTCTTACACTATTTTCTAATAGTGAAAGGATCTTTGTCTATTATTTATGTGACCTCTAGATCCAACCTTATTTGTTACTCCTTTACTGCTGCTATGAAAGCCATAGAGAAAGATTGCATTGTTTCCTCAGTGACTGCTCTTAATGGCTATCACATGTTTCCTTGATACATTTTGTTCTTTGTTCTTCTTTTATATGTCATCATTGACAGGGTTATGTTGACTGCATGGGATTATGTTTCAGAGCTTTAACACCACTGTTTTTGTACATCCGAATGTATTTCACCTTCACCTTGCAATAGTAGTAGGAGTGCTCTCATATTGCATTCTTTGTTTTTGTGCATTAGCTACCTTTTTTATGTGTAATAGTGTTTTCATAACCTTATGTGTCTGGTATGTGTGCATGGTAGTGTAGTGTTTATATTTGTGGCCTTTGTATTCGATTATCATGAAGCTAAGAGTAACATTGTAAGCACTAGTATGAGTGTTAGTTCTTTAGTAAATTATATTGATCATTGAAATTATTTTAACACACACATGCAAGTACTATTTAAGTAAGTAATGGTTGTTTTATTATGCAAAAAAGGGTAATCATTACCTATCTAATATAATGTGTTTTTTTTTGCTTTTTGCAGAAACGTATTGATAAAATTGAAGAAGGGGATAAAGTTAGGGTGTTGGATCCATTTGATGGTGATGTTGTGGGTATTGGGTGGATTCACTCCCTATCTATTGTACATGGAGTCAACTTGAAAGGAATAGGAGATGCAAATGTAAATATTTTAAAGGTCACAAGTCACATACCCCTTGTTTATGAAGACAAAATAGATGGAGTTGTTCATTTGAAAGAGAAAGAGGGAACCTTCACATGGTGACCACTAAACTATTTTCAAAAAATGGCATAGTTGAACATGTTTATCATGTACTAGTTAATGTTAGACATCTTGGATCACTGCTTTATGTAGTATTTTTAATGTGTTGTTCATGGATCTTAATTATCATGGTGTATTTGAAAGAGTTGGAAACTCTTAGACAACTTTGGCATTTTTCATTATATTTACATATATACTCTTAGATAGCTTTGACATCTTGTAACTTTATATATATATATATCATGATGTTGAATCAATCTTTTAATTCTAGCATGTTGTAGCTTGTTTGTATATGTAATATTTTTATTTGCTTTATGTTTTAGTTCAAGTTTAATATTATGTTAGTTTTGCATTATAAAATTTATAGTATTTAATAAATTATTCATTTCATGACTATATTTACTACCAATTAATGGAAACCAGTGAATAAAAATGACTAAATTAAAGACTAAAGTAATAACTAAATTAATGACTAAAGTAATGACTAAATTAATTACTAAATATATGACTAAATTAATGACTAAATATATGACTAAATGTATGACTAAGTATATGACTAAATTAATGAATAAATATATGACTAAATTAATGACTAAATGTATGACTACCATGACTAAATAAATGACCAGTTAACAACAATCAATGACTAAATAAATGACTAAAATTGTTTAGTCATAAATTTAGTGGTGTTATAAATGACTACAAATAAACCACTAATAGTCACATGACTAAAGTTAGTCATTTATATGCAATTTTTAGTAGTTTATTTAGTCATATATAGTTGTTTGTGTACTAGTGCACACACAATGCCTTTCCTTCACACTAGTATGAGGGTTCAATTTTAGATCCAAATCGAAATGTGTGGGTTATTTTAGACAACCAATGTTAATGGAATATTTTTTATTCTCAAGATTGTCGAGTGGAACGAGAGAAGTGCATACACATTCAAGTGACAAGAATTGCAAAAAATCACAAAACAAAGAAAACACAAGTTCCTTTTTAAACCCAAAGTAAAGATGGATTTGTTTTAAAACACCAAGCTAAATGTGAGTTTGTCTTGTTCAATTTTGGCCCAAAATCAAAGTGTAGTAAATTCCTAATGTTCAATTTTAGTCCAACTTTGACAAAGCTTGTGTTGTTTGTTAATTTTAAGACAAAAGTAATTTGAGTTGGTCCTAAAATAGGAAATGAAAAGCATAATTGGAAAGCCTAAACTATTACAATGAGCATTAAAAAATGTTTTTAGATCTGCAAGTCAAATTTTCCCCTTTTCCTACAAAGACAATGTTGGGAAAGGCAACGCTCTACAACTGACAAATGAAAAATTGAAAGAAAAGGTGGCACTCTGGTGAAATGCAAAAGTGGCACTCTACATAAGATAGAGAGCACAAATGTGGCACAATACTAGAGGCAACGTTGTATCAGAATAAAACTTTAGACCAAAAAAAGAGTAGATAGAGGCAGCGTTGTCGCAAAGTCGATGCAACAACAATGTGAAAAGGTAATGTGACATAGAAAAAGTGATGTTGGAGATAGAGGTGGCACTATACACACAAGAAAATGTGGCATTGTATCAAACAGAAGTAGTGTCACTCCCCTATAGCTACAAAAAATGGTGTTTTCAAGAAAAAATAGCAAAATAAAATGGGTTAGGCCTCCTTCTAGCACCAAAATTTGAACACCAAACCTATAAAAAGCTAACAAAACAACATCAAACAATAGTTAATCATGTTAGAAAACCCAAATCTAATATTCCCTATGAAATTCTTAGCTAAATCAAAGATAAAACATGAAAATGAGAGCATATAACTAAAGATAATATGAAATCAAAATGAAATAAATAAACCTTCATTCCATAAGGGGAGTGGTGTTCCTTTGATGTGGAAAGAATCCCTTTCCCAATCCCTTTGATAAGCTTTGATGATGTTGATGATCCAAAGTGCATGAGTTGACTCCAAGTGATGATAAAGCTTAGCTAAAATGATGAAAATGTTGAAATGCTATGAGTTAAAATTCCTATAGTAAGAATGTTTGAAGTTGTGGATCCATATTGTGAAGAGAATTCTTCTGTTTATAGAACTCAAGGGTTGAGGAATGAAATAAATTGATGAAAGTGGGATAAAATGAGAGTCAATGAGAATGTGACACTTGCCACAATTCTATTGGATGAGGGTGGAGCACATTCTGGGGAATGTGTTGAGTAAAGGAGGATGTAAGAGGAATAAATAAAAATGGTTGAGGATTTGAAAGGTTGTAAGAAGAAGTTATTAAATGTGGTTGGAGATTTGAAAGGATGTAAGATGAGTTATTGAGGATGTAAGAGAAGTTATTGAAGATGTAAAAGGTTATTTAAAACCTTTGGAGAGAAATTGAATGAGGAGGTGGTTGGGAGGAATATTCCTGGGAATATGCCATTTTGAGGATAAATACGGGAATTAGTTAATTAAAAGAAATGAATTTCATGTGCAACCTAATTAGTTGACCATGGGTTGGTTTAACTCTTGAGGAGTTAAAAGCTGGAGAATTTGTTGATGTTGATTAGAAAGTGTTTTAAGATTAATCAATTTAGAATAAATTAATTTGAATGGGTTAGGGGATTGTGACAATTTATTTGATTTATTTAATCAAATGAGAGGACTTAGGGGGATTTAATTAAAGGATTTGATTTAATTAAGTATGATGAACATTAGTCATAAGAAAGGTGAATTAATCTAATAAATTTAATTATTTGATTAATACTAGATATTGTTGATTTTAACTAAGTAATGTTGATTATTTAATCAATTGGTTAGTTTGGGGTGATTTAGGAAGAAACAATGTTAATTAATCAGAATCAGATACCTAGTATCAATAAGGAATTTTTAAGTGTCTACACAAAACATAATTTGAGGCTTGGAGTTTCAATGTTCTTTTTTTATTATCATTCATATTGTTAAGGTACTTCATATGATTGAGATAATAGGCTATATCTGTATACCAATGAGTATGTTCAATACTTGAAATTAGGTCCTTGTGTTCTTCAATGTTGTATACTCAACAACTTCCAAATTGGATAGCCATCAACTTTTCCAGACCTCGTTCCCTCACAATCTTTGTAATTTGGATCTCAATATTGAATTCTTGGATCTTATTTACCCACCTACACCTCCTCTCTATTACTTTAGTCTACACAAAAAACATCCTTGATCACCACATTTGACACATAAGCAATCACTTGTGCCCCAAAAGAGTATGGCCTTAATGCTTTTACTATTTTTACTAATGCATAGGCATGTTTCTTAGTAGAATCATACTTTAATTCAAACCCTTGAAGTGACTGGCTAAAAACTGACACCAGTTGTTCAAATCCCTCTTCATTCTTTTGCAATATTATAGCAACAATAGTATGGTAAGATGAAAAAGAAAAGATTTGGAAAGGTTTGCTAAAGTATGGATATTTTAATACAAGAGCCTCTTTATTGACATAAATGCATCTATGGATGATGTCCAATCAACTTGTGCACCCTTTCTCAGAATTTTTGATATAGGCTTTACAATTTCAACAAAATTGGAGATAAATCTTATGAAAAAGTCAATTTTACCAAAGAATGATCAAATGACTTTCACCATTTTTGGGATAGGCACCTTATCAATAGCCTCTACTCTCTTTGGATCAATTTTGACTCCCCCTTGGAGATTATATGTCCTAGCAACTTCCCTTATGTCACTACAAAATGACACTTTTGGGATTCAAGGATATCCTATATTCCAATGCGGTTGTTAGGTCATCTTGATAAACAATAATTATGATTTTAATTAAATCTGCAAAAGCTACATCCATGGCTCTTTGAAAGGTAGCACCAATGTTTGTAAGGACAAATGGAATTCTTACATACACATATGTCACCCATGGTGTAATGAAGGTGGTTTTGTATTGTTTTGATTCTTTCACTTTGACCCGGTTATAGCCTGAGAATCCATCCATCATGGAAAAGAATTCATATCCAGTCACTCACTACAGCATTACCTTTGTATTTGGGAGTGGGTAGATATCCTTAAGTGATGAAATATTCAAATCATGGAAATCTACACACAACCCTATATCCCCATTCTTTTTTCTCACTGGTACTAGATATGATACCCAACATGAATGCCTAATAGGTTTAACTATTTCACCATCTCTAAGTTCCATCAATTCTACTTGCATCTTTGGTGCCAACATGGGGTTTATAGGCCTCTACATCTATCTAAAAGGTTTGGCCCTTGGTTTCAAGGGAATCTCATGCTAGAATAAATCTTCTCTATAAGCTTTGAGGTCATCATACAACCATCCAAATACATGCTTATATTTTCTTAATAATATTATGAGCATTTCCCTTACCTTTGGAATCATCTTTTTACCTATGTACACTTTCTTTGGGGAAATTTTAGTTCCAATATTTATTTCCTCAAGGTCTTCTTGGTTAACTGGGGTCTAATTTAAGAGGTATTGGTCATTTATATCAAAGACGCTTTCCAAGGCTACCAACCCTTTTGGTATCTTGTTTGTTCTTAGTTGCAATTCTTGTCCAAAAATAGTACCCTTACCATATACCTTTTCCACAAAAGCATTAAATATATTTGTTGGGATTCCTATTGGTCAATACATTGAAGAAAATTTTTAGATCATCATTATCATTAAACACCTACCAATTATAGACGTTATCAGGGATAAATGGTTGATTTGGTGGAAAATAGGATCTTTCCCAAATGTGTGTGCAAATGAGGTGGATCGCTAACTTTCCAAGCCCAAAATCACTTCAAATATGCAAAATAAGATGCTAATAACAACCATAAATGCAACCTAACTATTATAGCAACTATAGGGGATGTTTTTAGAGCATAAAAAGTTGTGTACCTAGCCATAGAGTTGTTTTTAAGCTATGGAGGACTCATTCACCTTCGGGGCTGAATGGGTCCTTTTAGGGTCTTAGGAAAATGATTTAAGGATCCTATACCTTGATTTCTACACTCTTGAAATCTTGGTTATCAAGTTTTGGAAGCCTTTAGTTAATTCTATAGAGCTCTTTCCATGATCTTGCATGGTGCAGGAGCACCCAAAATACAAGCATAAATTTTATTATAATGTTTTTAATATTTTTGTTTTGTTGTGTATGGTCTAATACACCATTGATAAGGTGTAGGGGGACCCTCTTTAAGCTTAGTTTTAATTTGGAATAAATTGGGAATCATTTGGTAGGCGTTTCCTTAGATTTTGGGAAAATCGCAAAACACAGTGTGTTTTCGGAAAAATGTTTTTCTCCATTTTTTAAGCCCGAATTTGGAAACCTAACGGTTTCTTGATGATGGAAAAGGAAAGCCTCGACCATGTTAGAGGTGAATGAATGCTTTTGAACGGTGGAAAGCTCTGGAAAAAGGCGTTTTGATGAAAATAAACAAGAGACAGTGTTTTTGTTGAAAAATAAATCTGATTTCTTGTGTTTTCTGCGTGACAGCAAATAGAATAATGGAATAGAAATTTTATTGGTTCAAGAGCATGTACAGCATCCTTTTGTAGCTCTGTTTTGGTATTTTTAAACTGATTTTCTATCGCATTTTGTTTTCTATAAAATCTGTTTTTTTCTTTAACTCTGTTTTGGACTGGTAAACAAAACCAGAAAATGGAGTTTTGAGATTGTTTCCTGTCCGTACCAGGCAGTATGGGCATGGTGGAAGCAAGACAAAACTCCATATTTGTATATATTGTAAATACAATAGTCTTTGTGAGTCATGCAAACAGGTTGAAGGACTTTTCCTAGGCGAGACAGTGAGAACCCGGCTAGGAAAGGTTTGAGGACAGCGTGAATAACTTGCAGGGGATTGAAGTTTTTTAAGAAATTATTTTTTAAGGATTTAGGGGAGTGTCTTGGCTCTGCATGGTGACAAGGAAGAGCCCGTAATAGTCCGTTTTCATGAAGAACTTTTCACCAGTCCTAAACTGGTTCTGAACAGTTTTGAAACCCTAGTGTTCTTGGCTCTTCTCGCATTTGGGCAGTGTACAGCCTGTAGAAGCTCAAAACCTCAAGAATATTTAAGTTAGTGGCATGGGAATCACCAACCCCAACAGAAAAACTCAGGTCATTTGGGGAGTTTAGGAGAAAATTGCATTTTTCTCTGTCAAGAGGCCTAACTGGGCTTCTAGCATTGTAGCCCTTCCAAACCCTCAATTGGTGATTTAGTGAAAGCGATGGAGGATTGGGTTATGAAGGTTGTTCAAGAAATTTTAGAAGATTGATTTGAAGCTATGGAAGCTACTTACACCCCTGCAACAAGATTTGGAGGTATTAGTGATTCACTAGTCTTTAAGTGGATTAAGGGCTAGGCGGTGAAGGCGAGGGAAAACACCAGGAAATTCTGGGTAGCAGCAAATTGGAAAATGATAGCAGGGTTGGCAATCTAACCAGGGGTTCCTAAATAGCAGGTGACCTACAGGTTGAGTGGTGGATGAGATATCACCAAAGGGGTTATCAAATTGTGACCCAGAGCATTGAGTCAGTGAGTGATTCAATCCAACCCTTGTTCTATCAGATTGGTATCAGAGCCTGGTTAAAGATTTGGGAAAGGAGTCTTGCATGTCAGACATAGAATCAAGTGATACTTCCACCATGGTGACTAATGCAGAACTGGCAAAGATGGTTGAAGAGCAGGAAGAAGACAATAAGCAGTTGAGGGAAAGAATAGCTCAACTTGAGGCAGCAGTGAGGAGTGCACAGTTTGAAGGAAGAATTCCGAAAGAAGAAGAGGTTGCAGAGGAAGATAAGACCCCTGAACCTGACCCCGTCTTGAAGGAGGAGCCTTTCTTGAAGGCATTAAAAGCTTTGAGTGGAAAATCACTTGAAGGAGTGCCACTATTTAGTGGAAAGATGGAACCTGACTTAGTCATGGACTGGATAGAAGGAATGGAGAACCACTTCGAATGTGATGGAGTTACAGAAGCACAAAAGGTGAAAGTTGCAAAGTCAAGGTTGAGAGGATCAGCGTTAACTTGGTGGAAGTTTATTCAGACTGAAAGGGAGAAACAAGGTAAGCAGCCTATATCAACCTGGAAAGGAATGGTTGCTAAAATGAAAGAAGCCTATATGCCAGAGGATTATGAAATTCAGCTCCACAAGAAGAGGCAGAGTTTAAGACAAAAAGACCTAGATGTAAACACCTACACAGAAGAGTTTCAAAAGCTTTGTTTGAGATCGAATGTGGCAGAAGATGAGAGCCTAAAAGTGGCTAGATACCTAAATGGATTGAAGTGGAATATACAGGAAGATATGGCTTTGCTCAGCCCCAAGACAGTCCACCAATGTTATCAGCTAGCTATCAAGATTGAAGAGAGGAACAAAAGGAAGCATGATCAGTCCTCTAAGGGTAGAGGATGAGGTAGAGATCAAAGAGGACAGCGTGGAGGTTACCAAGGAAGAGGTGGTGACCAAAGAAACCAAGGAGAATCAAAGCTTACTGAGCATGGAGGTGAAACCTCATCAAGAGGAGGTTTTAATAGAGGAAGAGGACCTCAAGGAGGTTCAAACAGAGGTAGAGGAGCAGGTAGAAGTAACTCCTACTTTGCCACCATGAAGTGTTACAACTGCAATCAGCTAGGCCATCCAGCTTATAGATGCCCGGAGAAAGCTTCATCTAGCAACGAGAAAAGAGTAGCTTATGCACAAGAAGACACCGTGAGTGTAAAGACACCTGAGATCAGTCATATAGAATCAGAAGTAGGTGAAAATCTGATGTTCAACAGGGTTTTGATCAGGCAACCAGTCAAGGAAGAACCCAAGCAAAGGAGAGCTTTGTTTAGAGCAAGGTGCAAGATATTGGGAAAGGTATGCAAGGTTATAGTAGATTCTGGTTCTACAGACAATATCATCTCTGAGGAGGCAGTAAATAAGTTAAAATTGCATAAAGTACCTCATGCCAATCCCTACAAAGTCACATGGCTGAATAAAGGGCAGAGTGTCTTAGTGAATGAGCAGGTTACAGTGGAATTTTCAATAGGAGGCTACAAAGACAAGCTGATTTGTGATGTGCTACCCATGGATGCATGCCATCTTCTTCTTGGTAGGCCGTGGCAATATGATAGAGGTGTTGTATATCATGGAAAGGAGAACACCATTGAGTTCACGAAAGATGGAAAAACATTCAAGCTGCAATCATTGGTTGAGGAAGATGAGGGGCAGTCCAAGGTTCCAAACATTATGTTGAGCAGTGGTAAAGAATTCATCAAGGATCTACACCAAGGGAATGAAGGTTATGTGGTCCTAATGCAGTCCAAAGAGGAAGAAAAGGCTGAGAAGACAGTCATACCTAAAACAGTTCAAAGGCTGCTAGAAAAATATAAGAGCATTGTGAGTGATGGAACACCATCCACTCTACCACCCAAGAGAGCAATAAGTCATCAAATTGACTTCATACCTGGAGCCT
Organism: Sequoia sempervirens; assembly: GCA_007258455.2. NCBI lineage: Eukaryota > Viridiplantae > Streptophyta > Pinopsida > Cupressales > Cupressaceae > Sequoia > Sequoia sempervirens. The sequence goes on along the minus strand of VDFB02281492.1, from coordinate 737,618,208 downwards.
CATTGCCTAACAAAGCAGCATACAAACTGACCCCTGAGCAGAACAAAGAGGTGGCAAGACAAGTGGAAGAGTTGCTGAATCAAGGTCTGATTCAAAAGAGTATTAGTCCATGTGCAGTCCCAGTTGTTTTGGCAACAAAAAAAGGAGGTAAATGGAGACTTTGTACTGATTCTAGAGCAATAAATAGAATCACAATTAGGTACAGATTTCCAATACCTAGGATTGAAGATTTATTGGATTGCCTTGGAGGTGCAAAATTTTACACTAAGCTAGATCTTAAGAGCGGGTATCACCAAATCAGAATTAAGGAAGGTGATGAATGGAAGACAGCTTTTAAGACAAATGATGGTTTATATGAGTGGAAAGTGATGCCATTTGGCCTCTCGAATGCCCCTAGCACGTTCATGAGACTAATGAATGAGGTGCTTAAAGATTTCACAGGGATTTTTGTGGTAGTCTACTTGGATGACATACTGATTTTCAGTAAGACAGCAGAAGAACATTTGAAGCATGTAGAGATGGTACTCAAAAGGTTGCAAGAAGAACAGTTGGCAATCAACCTTGAGAAGTGTGAGTTCTTCAAACAAGAGCTTGTGTATCTAGGCTTTGTGGTATCTCAAGGAACGCTGAAGATGGATCCAAGTAAGGTGGAAGCTATCCTAAACTGGCCTACACCAACCACAGCAACTGAGGTAAGGAGTTTCCATGGTTTGGCTCAGTTCTATAGGAAGTTTATAAGGAATTTTAGTGGTATATGTGCACCAGTGTTAGATACAATCAAGGGTGGTCAGAAAACAAAGTTTAAGTGGACTTTAGAGGCTGATAAAGGGTTTGAAAAGTTGAAAAAAGAAGTGGCAACACAACCTATCTTGTTATTGCCTAGTTTTGATAAATTGTTTACAGTTGAGTGTGATGCAAGTGGAGTAGCAGTAGGAGGAGTCCTTAGTCAAGAAGGTAGGCCTGTAGCCTTCTTTAGTGAAAAACTTAATGAAGCTAAGCAAAAATACTCCACCTATGACTTGGAACTTTATGCTTTAGTGCAGTCCCTTAGGAAATGGAGACATTATTTACTACCCAAAGAGTTTGTGGTCTTCACGGATAACCAGGCACTCAGTTATATTAATACCCAGGAGAAGTTAAGCAATAGGCACTTGAAATGGATGGAGTACATTCAAGCTTTCACATTTACCATTAAGCATAAGAAGGGACAGCAAAACAAAGTGGCAGATGCATTAAGCAGGAGGATGTTGACAGTCCAAGAGATACAGCTGAAAAGCATAGGATTGGAAAGTTTTAAGGATCTCTATGGTGATGACGAAGACTTTTCCGAAGCCTACAAGGTATGTTCAGACTTTGCAAATCATTTTCACAGTCAATATGCTGAGTATACATTGCAAAATGGGTTGTTATTCAAGGGCAATCTGTTATGTGTCCCAAGAGGATCAATGAGAGAAAATCTGATCCAAGAGAAACACAATGGCAGTCTTAGTGGGCATTTTGGTATTAACAAAACTTTAGAGCTGGTACAAAGGTTTTACTATTGGCCTAAGTTAGCACGAGATGTCAGAAAGTATGTTGAACAATGTGTTGTTTGCATGAAAGCAAAAGGGGGAGCTAGCAATGCTGGGTTATATCAGCCTTTGCCTATTCCGAACAGACCATGGGAGTGTGTGAGTATGGATTTTGTGGTGGGTCTTCCCAAGACTAAATCTGGTTTTGATAGTGTTTTTGTAGTTGTGGACAGATTTAGCAAGATGAGTCACTTTATTCCTTGCAAAACTACACATGATGCAAGCTATATTGCCCATCTCTTTTTCAGGGAAGTTGTGAGAATCCATGGATTGCCATTGAGCATTGTCTCCGATAGGGATGTAAAATTCATGAGTCATTTCTGGAAAACACTATGGAGCAGATTGGGAACTAATTTATCATTTGGATCAGCTTACCATCCTCAGACCGATGGTCAAACCGAGGTGGTTAACAGAGTGTTAGGTAACCTATTGAGGTGCTTGACAAAGGAATATGGACAGACCTGGGATATGGTGATTTCCCAAGCGGAATATGCATATAATGACAGTGTGAACAGAACTACAGGAAAAAGCCCATTTGAAGTTGTGTATGGAATGCATCCATGAGGAGTTTTTGAGCTCAGAGACCTTGGAACAATGGAGAATAGGAGTGGACATGCAGAAGACTTCACTCAAACCATGAAGGAGATTCATGAGCAGGTTAAGAGGACAATCACAGCAGCAACACAAAAGTTGAAGAACAAAGTTGATGAGACAAGAAGAGATGTGCAGTTCCAGGTGGGTGATTATGTGATGGTTCACCTCAAAAAATCCAGATTGCAGAAGGGGATGTCCACCAAATTGCAAATGAAACGGGTAGGACCATGCAAGGTGATAGCCAAGTATGGCAAGAACGCTTACAAGGTGGAGTTACCATCCGATTTGGGCATATCTCCGGTGTTCAACATTGCTGATTTGATTAGATATAAAGGTACAGTCAATGATGAAGTTCAGAATAGTCAAGAAATCTTTCAGGATATCAGTAATATACCACTTCCAAGTCAAGAGAAAGCTCAGGCAGAGCAGGTCTTGGAGTCCAGGGTGAAGAAAGCAACAAGGAATAAGGTATACATGGAACACCTTGTCAAATGGAAAGGAAAACCTGAGTTTGAGGCTACCTGGGTTGAAGAATCCGATTTCAAGAAGCATGGAATTGATCCAAAATTGATGACACCTTCCAGTTCTTCGTCTTCGTGCTGAGAGGGGGAGAATGGTGCAGGAGCACCCAAAATACAAGCATAAATTTTATTATAATGTTTTTAATCTTTTTGTTTTGTTGTGTATGGTCTAATACACCATTGATAAGGTGTAGGGGGACCCTCTTTAAGCTTAGTTTTAATTTGGAATAAATTGGGAATCATTTGGTAGGCGTTTCCTTAGATTTTGGGAAAATCACAAAACACAGTGTGTTTTCGGAAAAATGTTTTTCTCCATTTTTTAAGCCCGAATTTGGAAACCTAACGGTTTCTTGATGATGGAAAAGGAAAGCCTCGACCATGTTAGAGGTGAATGAATGCTTTTGAACGGTGGAAAGCTCTGGAAAAAGGCGTTTTGATGAAAATAAACAAGAGACAGTGTTTTTGTTGAAAAAGAAATCTGGTTTCTTGTGTTTTCTGCGTGACAGCAAATAGAATAATGGAATAGAAATTTTATTGGTTCAAGAGCATGTACAACATCCTTTTTTAGCTTTGTTTTGGTATTTTTAAACTGATTTTCTATCGCATTTTGTTTTCTATAAAATCTGTTTTTTTCTTTAACTCTGTTTTGGACTGGTAAACAAATCCAGAAAATGGAGTTTTGAGATTGTTTCCTGTCCGTACCAGGCAGTATGGGCATGGTGGAAGCAAGAAAAAACTCCATATTTGTATATATTGTAAATACAATAGTCTTTGTGAGTCATGCAAACAGGTTGAAGGACTTTTCCTAGGCGAGACAGTGAGAACCCGGCTAGGAAAGGTTTGAGGACAGCGTGAATAACTTGCAGGGGATTGAAGTTTTTTAAGAAATTATTTTTTAAGGATTTAGGGGAGTGTCTTGGCTCTGCATGGTGACAAGGAAGAGCCCGTAATAGTCCGTTTTCATGAAGAACTTTTCACCAGTCCTAAACTGGTTCTGAACAGTTTTGAAACCCTAGTGTTCTTGGCTCTTCTCGCATTTGGGCAGTGTACAGCCTGTAGAAGCTCAAAACCTCAAGAATATTTAAGTTAGTGGCATGGGAATCACCAACCCCAACAGAAAAACTCAGGTCATTTGGGGAGTTTAGGAGAAAATTGCATTTTTCTCTGTCAAGAGGCCTAACTGGGCTTCTAGCATTGTAGCCCTTCCAAACCCTCAATTGGTGATTTAGTGAAAGCGATGGAGGATTGGGTTATGAAGGTTGTTCAAGAAATTTTAGAAGATTGATTTGAAGCTATGGAAGCTACTTACACCCCTGCAACAAGATTTGGAGGTATTAGTGATTCACTAGTCTTTAAGTGGATTAAGGGCTAGGCGGTGAAGGCGAGGGAAAACACCAGGAAATTCTGGGTAGCAGCAAATTGGAAAATGATAGCAGGGTTGGAAATCTAACCAGGGGTTCCTAAATAGCAGGTGACCTACAGGTTGAGTGGTGGATGAGATATCACCAAAGGGGTTATCAAATTGTGACCCAGAGCATTGAGTCAGTGAGTGATTCAATCCAACCCTTGTTCTATCATTGCACTTTGACTGACAATTTTGCAACTTTGCAACTTTGACAACTTTGCTCCAAATCATGCTTAACTTGATCTTCAACCTATAAATATACAATCACACACTCAAGGGAAAGAAAACTTGTTGATTTATTAGTGAATGGTGTTTTTCCTCAATCAAACCCCTTGTAGGTAATTAAACCAAATGATGAAATGAAGGAATGGAGCATGAACATGAAATAATGCAATTCATATCACCTTAGATGATGTCTTGTGAAGAAAATATGCAAACAATTATGGAGTGGAAATGAAGAATGCATATCTTGGATTTAGGATGATGCTTGTAAATGGATCCTTAATGCAACTTTCACTTCTTAGCTCAATACACATGAATACATTAAACCCTTGAAATGATGATATGATCTTGAATTGATGTAATAAACACTTGCAATATGCCTTGAAATTCTCTATGAATGATCTTGAAATGATCTAGTAGACTCCAATTTTCTATAAGGATGCTCTTGAAAAATTGTTAGGAGAAGTAATGTGAATTAACCCCTTATATATACTAAATTAGGAGATCAACCCTGAATTTCAAAGAACTAAGGCCAACACCAGATCTGGAAAGAAGCATAATTAAATTCCCACCAGAATGAAATTCAAAAATAAGGGTCTCTTTAAGGGAGGACCCATTTTCCACCAAAAGTGAATGGGTCTTGGCTAAGTTTTGAGGATTGAGCTTCAGGGAGTTGAAAGAAGGCCAAAAACCCATTCCAAATCAACTAAGAAAAGGGGGTCCTGTTAAGGGAGGACCCATTCACCATCAAGGATGAATAGGTCCTATCTCAACTTACCATGAAGACCAATTTTTTTCCAATGAAATAATTTTATATTTAATTTATAATTGTCAAGAAAGTTCCTTGAGAGGTGTCAAAATTAAGGCCTAAAAATGGGGCTAATAACTCCACTTAACCACAATGAATTAAGAATACCTAGATAAATGTGAGTGCTTTAAAAAAATTTAGAACACTTAAACAAGGTACAAATTATGCTTATTTTATTTAGGAATGATGCATGAGCATCCAAAAGAATTAAGAATAATTTAGACAATTCACAGTGAAGTTGCAGAGTATCGAATTACTACAATTGATTACTAGAGGTTGAGGAGTTGGAATTAGTTACTATACACCATGAGCTGTGACATATCAGAAATTCAGATCATTTTGGTTTGATTCTAGAAGGATATCGTTAGCAGATGATTACCCATGTTTAGAGAACAAAGCTGATAGTGTCCGATGAAGCCTAGTTGGTTTGTGGAGTGATTCTGTAACTTGCAGATCTAAAAGGAATAATATTTGAAGGAGTTAAGGTCTTGGCTGACCTTCATGGACATCCACATGAAATTTTATACATTTGTGAGGTGAAACCTTATGTTTAAAGCCAACCTATTTGTGTGTACATGTTACCCGACTAGCCATTGTGTTTTGGTGGACTTGTTGATGGTTAGAAGGCTTGCAGATGATATAAATGGAAGATGGGGGATTGTTACAAGGTAAAAATAAAAGAAGGAGATTGATAGTGTGAAGATGAAGCACGGTGATGAAGTGTTCTAATCTGAAAGACTCATAGAGCAGAGAGAGTGTGTAGCAGGATAAGTCAATGGAAGATTGTTATTGTCTGAGTTATTTGTAATCCCTAGGCTACAACCTAGAATCTATTAAGCCTAAGAGGCATATGTATTTTTTTTTAGATTATAATATATGAGGAATGAGCTTTGAAGACTGGGTTTTTCCCTATTAGGGTTTTCCCAGGATATATCTGATGTCATGTGTTCATAGATATCTTTATCTTTCTATTGACTAGCTGATAACTTTTATTGCATATCTTTTGTGATCATGGAGTTAGTGAATTAGGCTGGAAGGTTGGAAAGCCCTTCATTGGACCCTCCTACCTTGGCTACATCAGATGGGATTAGAGCTGGTTGAGAATCTATTTGGAAGAGAGGAAGTGTGAAACCCTAATAGTCACCACTGAAGAAGATCAAAGCAAGGAAAGAGGACGAGGAAAATTGGGAAGATGATGAAGAAAAAAAATAAAACCCCAGAAGATGAATTGTGGAAAATCAAGAAGTTTAATTTAGAATTGAGGAAAAGGATGAAGGAACCAGGAGAAGATAAGTATGCTAATCTTGAAGAAGAACTAAAAAATTTAAGGAGAAATGAAGAACTAGAAGCGAAGTTGACTATGTTTGAAGATGTTGAAAAGAGATTTGCAAAATTGGAAGAAGAATTCAATTTTCTTGAAAAGGTGAAAAGAGTAACAAATACCTAGAAGAAAGTCTGAGAGAATTTAAGAAGGAAAACAAGGACTTGAAGGAGCATGTTAATCAATTGAAAAAGGATAATGAGAATCTGATATCTAATCCTGAACTTTGTGATGTTTCTTGTGATACAAACAATTTGTGTAATGTTGTAACTAAGGCTACAATTGTTGGTGATGGTATTGGTTTCAAAATCATGCATAAAATGAGATATGAAGGAAAAATATTGGGAAAGCATCAACAAGGAATTACAAAACCTATTGAGTTGGTAATAAGATCAAGAAATGAAGGCCTTGGATATGATAGAGGTAAGGATTTTATTGAAAGTTCAAACAATTCAAATCAAAGAAGAAAAGGTTTGTACTGTTTTCATTGTAATAGACATGGACATGAGGAGTTGTGTTGGGATCTACACCCTTGTAAGTTCTGTGGATTAAGGAATCATTCTAAAAATATGTGTTGGGATAGAATGAGAAGGAGGAAGCCTATGATAGATTGTAAGTAGATGAAATATGGATGGATTTGTTGGAACTGTAAATTTCTAAGCATTTTCACAAGTTTTCCATAACCCTAAGTCTCCATATAGTCCTCATCCTAAGGCACTAGGGTTTTTTTTCATATCATTCTACTCACCCTTTGCATATTCTTATCCCACGTTTCCATCAGGTCTTGCATGGCTCATGTCATGGTTTGTATCTCCCCAGCCCTTATTGCATCTCGGTGAGAAAGGCTCTTGTCTCTCAGCGACTGAAATGAACATAACAAAAATGTGATCTCGGGGAAGCATGGAGGTTTTTGATATGATATCTTACCGACACCACAAGGTCTGGGCAAAAAACAAGAGCACGGGTGATAATGTTATAGTTTCCTCCAGCATACTTGCAGAAGTGTCTTAGCGACTGTTTAGTGAAGATAAACAAATACTTGAGCGTTCTGGGCCGACATTTGAAGATTTCTAAATGTTGTTGATGGCCGACATGATTTTGTGCCCAGATTTTGTGGAGGGCAGACATGGAGTTTCGAATTGTTATGTTTCTTGATGCTAGTGTATAAATATGCACTCCCAAATGTAAAAAGATATCAGATTTTAGATCACATATAGTAGATTAGGAATGGCTATAGTAGAATAAATTTCTTAGAACAAAGATTATGTTACATGTTTTCAAATGGTGATTTCAATGAAAGTCAGTTGGTGTGGCAGGTTATTTCTAGTGTCAATTGTCTGTTGAGTTTATTGAAAAGTATTGCTAAGTTTTCTCTAAGATTGATTCTTTCTGGTTGTTTAAATTGATGTAACAAGTTTACTTTCAGTTTATCAGTGCACATTTGTTGTATCTGTGTGATTAATTGATTGGTCCTCTCAAGAAGAGATTAAATCCTTTTTTTTTATCACAATAATCAGGGAGATTCATTTGGATTATTAAAGTATAGCTTAGTAGTCACAATCTTGCATGTTTATACAAGTATAAACAGAACATATACCAACAATTTGAGTTTTTGCCAGAATAAGTTGCCCATTGCTATTTCATTTGACTCCGCATACCCAATAAGGCACTGGTCTCTTCATTTCATCATTTGATTCATTTAGTTTCTTTACATCTGTTAATTGAGCATTTTAGGATTTAGATTAGAAGATTGCTTTTGCTATTGCTATCAAGTTTGGTTTCATTTTTTCACTTCCATCTGCCATTGTGGACAAATCACTACAAGAAAGATAATCATAAGTACATAAAGTCTTCTTCATTCAGTTAGGTACACCCACCTAGGTCTAGTAGATCCTAAAGAGTAGAAGGTTGAAAGCTTTTTTACCTTGTCTGTTACCCTAAAGCGTATCAAGAGATTGGCAGCCTCTTAAGGCATTCCACCTACGTTTTTGAGAGCTAACAAATTGGCGAATCTGCCAAGGAATAACTTGAAAAAATCTGGTGGCAGGCAGCCTTGCCTTATAGAGTCATACATTTTTTTTAAAATTAGGTCATCAAACAAATATTCATAATTGTGTAGTTTGCAGCTCCCCATCCGAGTCACACAACTAACAAATTGGAAAATTTGCTGGGGATTACATTAGAAAATTTGGTTGAAGACCATCATATAGATTTAGTGAAGAAAAGGTTGTAATTTGAGAAGATTCAGAAAGAGGGACTCCGCTGGGAAGAAGATCAAAAATAAATAATCATTTTCCTACTTTTGGAAAAGTGGGTGGCGACTCTGAAAAGGGTTTGATGAAGAATGGAATCTGTATATGGAATGAATGAATACACAAATGCAGGCAAGCATTTGATTCCTCAAATGCCTGGTAGTACAATTGGAAATTTTAACAATGGAGGCAATGCATTTCATGCACAACAGAATATACATTCGGCACAACCACCTCATGGTCAACAGTATGTGCCATATTATCATACACAATGCAATGGTCCACCGTACTAGTATTAGTACCCGCCTGGCGCCCCCCCTCATCAGTATACAATGATGATTAGACAATTTTATTTGGCAGGGATTCAATTATCCCCTTATCCAATGGATGGCAGTTGGAGAGGTCTTGTTCCAAAGTTTACAGGGAGTAATGCAATCACTGTTGAGGAGCATTTAAGAAGCTTCAATGCTTTCATCCAAGATTTGGATGTGCCATATGAATATTTATGCATGAGGCTATTCATGATAAAACTTACTAAAGATGTCAGGGATTGGTTCAATAGCCTACCAGCTGTCTCTATTGTTTTTCTCCAAGGGTTTCAGGATCAATTCCTTGAGCAATATGGGAATCCAAGTGCACGAGATGCTACTCTTCATGAATTAATATGGATTCAAAAGGATCGAAATGCCACAATTTATGATTTTAATCAGAGATTTAATAAGTTGTAGAATAAGATACCTCCTGGATCAAAGTTGCCAGATTTTGTAGCACTAAGTGTTTATTTGAATGCTTTTGATCCAAAGACATGGTATGAACAAAGAAATAGATTCCCAAGAGACTTGGCTAAGGCATAGAAGATGGCATAGACAATTTAAAACAATAGGAAGGCTACAAGGATAATTGATAAAAGAGACAATCCTAAGGTTCCTTAGCAGGGCTGCAATAATCAGTAGAGATAGGAGAATACGTATAGGAATGAAAGGTTATGGTTGCATGACATGCCTTATAATACTGACTGGAAGGATGAGAAACCTATAACAACTAGGCCTGGAAGCGAAGACACTTCTGATCCATTGAGCACGAAGAGGGGAACCTACATGGTAAGTAACAATTACTTCTGTGAATTTTGTGATAAGCCACATTCCCCAGATTATTGTGTGGTAGCCCAAAGAATACAAGAGGAGGGAATGTTGATAGGAAACAATGGAGAAGATCACACAGTATATTTGACTTCAAACACTTTTCATAATGTTGTGGAGAGGTACTCATCTTCAGAGGAGGAAGGTTATCAGCATGATGTTTCAAATTAGAAATACAATGTTCATATGCCTGAACAACAACTTCTTTCTGACTATAAAGAATATTATACAGAGCCACATTCTATTGAAATGCCTACTCAATACAGTATGAAGAGACTTACTGAAGGAGAGATAGATAGATTAACTATTGTTGATCAGAAGGAAGAAAACAAAGGAGAAACATTGGAGCAGAAGAAAAGGATTAAGGCAGAGGGCTCCCCTTTTAACTTCATTCAAGCGTTATCCCCGGGAATAAGTGAGTATTCAGATTGTGGAGATGCACTTGTGGATTTTGATCTGCAATCAAGGGATTCCTCTACCTCTTATGAAGATCAGGATGAAGAGGCAATGGGAAATGTTGATTCACTTGGTAGTGAGTATACAATACCTCTGGCTGCAATTGAAAGTTATGAAAATATATTTGACCATGATGAGGTTTGTACATTTGAAAATGGTTTCCAAACTTTTTCAAACCCATTGTATGATGAAGAATTAAAAGAAGATCAGATGATATTTTGCAAAGGTATTTCCGTGAATGAGTTTCAGGTATTTTCAAATCCACTTTATGAAAAAGTGGAGAAAATTTCAGACATGCAAAGTGATGAAATAAATGATTGTGTTGATGATGTTTCTGATTTTTTCTCTGATGATCTTGGATTTCTCTTTGTTGATGCTAAAAATGAAGAATATAACTGTAGTGATGAAAATGTAGAGACTTGTTCACTTAGCTATGAACAAATTTCAGATTTGTTAACTCCTAAATCCCAGTGATGTGCACATGAAGGTGATCTTGAAGTTTTGTGTCCAGCTTACAATTGTTTTGACAGTGAAAGATCTTTGTGTAAAGATTCTTATGACACTATGAATTTCTTGGAATAATGGTGAAACCTTCGATGTTGATCAGAGGTTTGTGCCCATTCAAGATGAGGTATGTGATTTTGAAGTTTTTAACTCATATGGTGAAGACATTTATTTGCATACTAGGGATGATGGAGGTACAACTTTGATTGGTTCATGTATGCTTGATATTGGAGATGTGAGTTATAATCAAGTATTGTCCCCAAATCGTGATACTGAAGTGGTGCAAAAGGTTTCAGGTTTTTGTGTTTTAGATAGTGTTAATATGACAAAAAAATTTGTTTTTCAAGAGAAGCACTTTGATGATGAATTTCTGATACAGCTGAGGAATTTGGTCCAATTGAGCATGATGATTTTCTAAAAACTTGCAATAATAGTGATAGGAAAGATTGCATGAATGTCTTTAAGAGGAATCTGATGAACTCAAGAGAAAATCAGGCATTTGATAGGGGAAAGTGGTTTGAGTTTCACATTGTAACAGCTCAAGATAGGTGAAGTTGAAACACAGAGGATTAAGGGTTGCCAGTGCATGGACAACTCTTGCTTGTCCTTTTTAAAATTATTTTCCATGCACAGTAGTTTAGGGTTTTGGTTCACCTCCATCTTGCATTCATTTTGCATTCATTCCATCTGTTTCTTGTCCATTTCCACTTTTCTCATTTTGTGTCTGGTCTGCTCACCCATAGATTTTTGATCCTTGCAATGATCTTACTATCATTCATCCCCAAACAGAGCCACTATTGGAACTGTAAATTTCTGAGCATTTTCACAAGTTTTCCATAACCCTAAGTCTCCATATAGTCCTCATCCTAAGGCACTAGGGTTTGTTTTGATATCATTCTGCTCACCCTTTGCATATTCTTATCCCATGTTTCCATCGGGTCTTGCATGGCTCATGTCATGGTTTGTATCTCCCCGGCCCTTATTGCATTTTCTGCTTGCAAATGTCTGTGTTTCCTATCAGCAAGATGTTTTTGTTATCATAGTGATTGGATTTTATTTATTGATAGCTTTCGGTGGGACTTTCATGCAGTTTCGGCAACATAGGATGACACACTTTCGGTGTGAGTTTGGTCTTCGGTGTATTGTTTCACCGAGTACTTTTTGTCTCACCGACTGGCTTGAATGAGGATACTTCGGCAGGAGTTGCGGCATCGTTATATGGTCATAGCGAACTCTTTTGGTCTCACCAATAGGCGCATTAAGGTTTCACTTCGGCAAGACTCATGAGCTTTGATGAAATGTCTTGGCAAGCCCGTCGGGTCTTACCGATGATGTCTAGCAAAGGGATTTCAGTGGAACACAGGGTGTTCTATATGATGTATCCCCGATACTTGCAAAGTTATAGTGACAAACATGTGATGGATGGTTTCTTATCGGTGTGAGATTAGCTTTCTCTTGGCGATCTAAGGTAGGCTTGGGGTGTTTCAGTATGATATAAGGTAATCTAAAAGATGTCTCCCTGACAGTTGCAAGTCATGGCAACACACAAGATGGTTGAAAACTTTCGGTATGGCTTGAGGCATTCTACGAGAGGTCTTCCCGATATCGGTTTGTCTCAGCAAAGCACATAAAACAAAAAGGACTTCTATCAGCATGAAAAATCATATGTCTTGGCAACCAATAGAATCATGTGAACTTTCGGTATAACAAAGGGTAATCTCTATAGGGTCTCACCAATGTTGGATAGTCACAGTGACAGTGAATCAAAGGAAGAGTGCATCTCGGTGAGAAAGGCTCTTGTCTCTCAGCGACTGAAACGAACATAACAGAAATGTGATCTCGAGGAAGCATGGAGGTTTTCGATATGATATCTTACCGACACCACAAGGTCTGGGCGAAACACAAGAGCATGGGTGATAACATTATAGTTTCCTTAGGCATACTTGTAGAAGTGTCTTAGCGACTATTCAGTGAAGATAAACAAAGACTTGAGCATTGTGGGCCGACATGATTTTGAGCCCGAATTTTGTGGAGGGTCAACATGGAGTTTTGAATTGTTATGTTTCCTGATGCTGGTGTATAAATATGCACTCCCAAATGTAAAAATATATCAGATTTTAGATCACATATAGTAGATTAGGAATGGCTATAGTAGAATAAATTTCTCAGAACAGAGACTATGTTGCATGTTTTCAAATGGCAATTTCAATGAAAGTCAGTTGGTGTGGCAGGTTATTTCTAGTGTCAATTTTTTGTTGAGTTTATTGAAAATTATTGCTAAGTTGTCTCCAAAATTGATTCTTTCTGGTTGTTTAAATTGATGTAACAAGTTTATTTTCAGTTTATCAGTGCACATTTTCTATATCTGTGTGATTAATTGACTGGTTCTCTCAAGAAGAGATTAAATCCTTTTTGTTGATCATAGTAATCAGGGAGATTCATCTAGATTATTAAAGTATAGCCTAGTAGTCACAATCTTGCATGTTTATACAAGTATAAACAAAACATATGCCAACAATTTGAGTTTCTACCAAAATAAGTTGCCCATTGCTATTTCATTTGACTCTGCATACCCAATAAGGCACTGGTCTCTGCATTTCATCATTTGATTCATTCAATTTCTTTACATCTATTAATTGAGCATTTTAGGATTTAGATTAGAAGATTGCTTTTGCTATTGCTATAAAGTTTGGTTTCATTTGTTCACTTCCATCTGCCATTGTGGACAAATCACTACAATAAAGATAATCATAAGTACATAAAGTCTTCTTCATTCAGTTAGGTACACCCACCTAGGTCTAGCAGAGCCTAAAGAGTAGAAGGTTGAAAGCTTTTTGACCTTGTCTATTACCCTAAAGCGTATCAAGAGATTGGCAACCTCTTGAGGCATTCTGCATGCATTTTTGAGAGCTAATAGGATTGATGGAGAAAAATGGAAACATGTTACTTGTATGTTCAAAAGTTTGTACCGATGGAAGCATTCATATGTTGAAGAAAAAGAGGGATCAAGATATAGAGAAAGAAGATCTTATTTAGATCAAAACAAGGACAGAGGGAGAGGTGATATGAGTCATGATATTTACCAGAGGAGTGAAAGAGGATTTGCTAGAGGAGGAACCTATTTTCAAGTTTGGAGGAGAAAATAATCAAGCACTAAATGTCATCAAGAACCTAGTACTGGAGAAGCTAATGAAGGAGAAGCAGTAAATGATGCAGAGATAGTTTGTGTAGATGAAGAAGAGCCTGTTGATACAAAGTTAATTTATGTAGAGGAAGGGTAACCTTTGGAGACATTTGATTTGGTAGTGGAACTAGAAGAAGGTGAAGTACTGATCTCAGGGAGAGAGTGTGTGTATCAGAGCAAAGTATATGTGAATGAATAAATAGAAAAGGAACCTGAGGAAACTTGCAGGGTAGGCTTGCATAGACTACCAACCAGTGAGGCAGTGCAAGGCTTGCAAGTAGACTGTTGAACCTCAACCATGACAAGATAAATAACTTGAGGCAACTTGTAGGGTAGGCTTGCTCATACTGCCGACCAGTGAGGCGGTGCAAGTCCTACAAGTAGAGTGCTAAACTTAGAAGGACTTGAGGCAGTTTCGTAGGGTGGACTTGAATAGACTACTGACCTTGAGGTAGTTGCAAGTACATGTGGACAGATCGTCGAACCAAATTTAAAGAGACAACATAGGATTTGACACAATGTAGACCGAAGTGAAGAGGGTCACTTCTCAAATAACCCTGAGAGTCTGATGCAGGAGCACCTAGAAGAATTAAGAATAATTGAGACTGTTGATAGTGAAGTTGTAGACTAGTGGATTACTATATTTGATTACTAGAGGTTGAGGAGATGGAATTAGTTACTAGATACAATGAGCTATGACATGTCATAAATTTAGATCATTTGTGTTTGATTCTGGAAGGATATCATTATCAGAAGATTACCTGTGTTCAGAGAATAGAGCCGACAGTGTCCAGTGAAGCTTAGTTGGTTTGTAAAGTGATTTTGTAACTTGCGGATCTAAAAGGAATAATATTCAAAGGATTTAAGGGCTTGGCCAAATTTCATGGAGATCCACACAAATTTCTATGAATTTGTGAAGCGAAACCTTACGTTTGGAGCCAACCTATTTGTGTGTACATGTTACCTGACTAGCCATTGTGTTTTAACTGACTTGTTGATGGTTAGAAGGCTTGTGGATGATATAAATGGAAGACATAGGATTGTTACAAGGTAGCGATCGAAGAAAGAGATTGATAGTGCAAAGTATGAAGCATGATGATGAAGTGTTTTGATCCAAAAGACTCACAGAGCAGAGAGCATGTGTAGGAGGAGAAGAAGTCGATGGAAGATTGTTATTGTCTGAGTTATTTATAATCCCTGGGCTACGGCCTAGAATATGTTAAGCCTGAGAGGCATATGTAATTTGTTTGAGATTATAATATATTAGGAATGAGCTTTGAAGGCTTGGTTTTTCCCAATTAGGGTTTTCCCAAGATATATCAGGTGTCATGTGTTCATAGATATCTTTATCTTTCTGTTGACTAGCTGTTAACTTTCATTGCATATCTATTGTGATCATGGAGTTAGTGAATTAGGCTGCAAGGCTAGAAATTCCTTCATTGGACCCTCCTACCTTGGCTGCATTAAGGAAGGGGCCCATAAGGTTTAATTAAAAAAATAAGTCCTAGAAAAGTGTGAAAGTGTGTTACAACACTTCACAACACCTTTGCAAAGGAACAATTAAAGAATTTTTTAGTTAAATAAGGGTCCTAAAATGATGTGAATGTGTACAAGACATTACAACACCACTCTAAGAAACAATTAGTTCAATTTTAATGTAAATTATCAGATCAAGCAAGAAAAAGGCTACTTTTTTCGTTACTACAAAGGTCTAGTTTTGAATTTCACCTCTGAAATGCCTGCTAATGTGACATCATCTCTCTTCAAGGCCACATTTTCAAGGAAGTCTATGATTAGGTTCCTTGATCTTTCTATCCATTCGATGGAGAATGCATCAAAGAGTTCTACAGTGTCCCACACAAAATGTTTGTACTATTTGATTACTAAATTCTTTGAAGCACACCTAGCCATAACTTGTGAGAAAACTAGCTTAGAATCTCCATATACTACTAGTAGTTTGATCCCACATCTAGTGGCAATATTCAAGCCTAAAAATAGTGCCCCATAATTTGCTATATTGTTAGTGCATTCAAAGGATAGTAGAAATGAGTATTTGAATGTCTTACCACTAGGTGCAATAAAGACCACACCTACCTCATTGCCTTATTTACTATACGTGCCATCAAAGCACATATTCTAGATGTCAGATTCACCTTTTCAGATTGTATTTCCAATTGGATCACTATTTTGTAATAGAGGTTTTGATTATTTAATTCTAAAACTCCCCAAATCCACATCATAAAATAAATTCATCAAATTAGGATCAATGTGTTCCACTACTTTCTCTGATCACATTTCTCTGTATAATTTAACTTCTTTCCCATTAATGGGTATGGTTGCATATGATAGGTCCAACTATACATTTCCCCTACCGTAATAGTCCATTTCCTTGACAACAACATGCCATAATAAGGAGGGGTGTCAACAACAATATTATCAATCCAATATGTGGCTTCAAGATATGTAGCCAATTTTAATTCCACATCCCACATCACACCAATAATAGGGAAAAAATATTCATCCATGGCATAACATTTCCCATAGGTAGTATCCACCCATAAGCCCAACTCTTCTATAAGTGTGATGAGTATAATATTGATTGCTGCCCCTGAATCAATAATGCAGTTTTTTACCAATTTATTGTTTATCAGGAAGGTGGTGTAGAAATGGTCTACATGTAGTGAGTTTTTTGTTAAAGTGGTTCCCAAGTATACCTCATGAGTTTTCATGGTTTCCTCTTTTGAAATTATTGACTTTTGACTCATTGCTTTCTGATTTAGCATTCTTTCTATTTTTATCTTCATGCTTGTTTGGTACATTTGAAATCAGCTTTATGGCACTATCTCTATATTCATCTATTTTCATCATTTCTAATAATGGTACTGCCATCTTAACTTGGTGTAATGACAAAAAAAAGGTACACCTTTTCCTTGCTTAATTTAGGAATAATTAATGATAAATTAGACTTGATATTGCCTTGATCTAGTGTTTTGATGATTTCGACACATGCACATTACGTCTTGGGCCCTTTTTAAGTTAAATAAACCTAACTCTACCCTAATTTAGTGTTATAAACTATATTTATTCACACCTTCACATTAAATTTAGGAGGCTTGTAAACTAATTTCACTTAATCTATTGTTTTAATGTGTTCTACACATTCACATTGTATTTAGGGCCCTTTTTAGCTAAATAGACCCAATTTTTCCTTAATTTAGTGTTGTAAATTCTATTTAATTACACTTTCACATTGGATTTTTGGCCCTCTTGAATTTATGACCTTAATATCATCATTAATAGGCCCTTAAGAACCTATATTATGCATCCCAAGGAATATTTCAATCAAAAACCTGACAAGATCAACAAATAAGCTTAATTTACACACTCCCTCACACTTTAGTAATCAAAATAGGCCCTATGGGACCCATTCACCACTTTGGGAAAATGAGTGCCATCCAAGTGGTACCCATTCACCGCAGATGGCGAATGAGACCCATTTGGCCTATTTTCAAGGTTTTAAGTGGGAAAATTTGGGTTTTAAGTTCAAATTTTATGTATTTCAGCCTTTGGGATCTAATACACTAGTTATTAGATGGATTTCCTATATAAATGAGCTTTGAAATAATTATTTCATAAGTCCTCATGATATCATGTCAAGCAAGAAAGAGTTAAGCATTCCAAGACTTCACAAGATCATTAAGATGGCATTCAAGATCATTTCTTAGGCATTCAATGGTAGAATTCTTCATCAATTGTTGCAACAATTCAAGATCCATCATCATGTAAAGCATATAAAGCATCAAGCATGTTATTTAGCTAGTGTTGTGATGTAGCATTAAAGATCCAAGATCAATCATTGTTCTATACCTATTGTCAAGAAAAATATCTACATCCTTCATGGCCATTTCATGTTGAGTTCCAGATTTACAAGACATCATTTACAATGAATCATTCAAGGAATTATTGTACATGATTCATGTTCTATATTTCATGTTTCATGCCTTCATTTCATTGTATCATCCTTTTTTTTAATTACCTAAAATGGGTTTAACCAAGGAAAATGCCTATTCTCGAATAATCATCACTTTTTTTCTCTCTCTATTTGTGTAATTGTGGATATACGTTCCTTAAAGCCTTGAAGGATCATTAAAGATTAGGTTACAAGCTTGGAGAATTTTTTTGGAGTTTTCTCCTCATTTGCAATGTCATAATCTTCACCAAAATGTCACCTACAACCTCGAAGTCCCTACTTTGGAAGATCAATTTACATCTCAAGCCCCTGAAGAACCAATAATAAAGTTCTTTGTAAAGAGAAGGAATAAGGCAAAGAAAAGTGATGCAACTCCTTCTCCCTCCCATCAAGAGGATAAAAATCCTCTTTCTCTTGTGCCACATGTATCACAACCATCTCGTGCAAAGCCAACAGAGCCTGAAATTGTGGAGATTGATGTTCCACAACATAGTGCATCACCATGAAAAGAACCACTATTAAAGAAGCAGAAGGTTGAGGGAACTGGTTTGGTGGACTATGTTGATGATGAGTCTAATGATGACATTTGGGTATCTGATCAGGAGATACAACAAGGGATGACCTTTGCACCAACAATGAGAGTGACACAACAATTACGTATGAGGCTGAAAAAATTTGATCTCACTGGGCTCAATGGAAAAGATGATATGTGGGTGGAAGCATGAACAAATTTTTTGGATGAGGGCATGTGCAGGATCATGGTATGCCAAACAGCCCCTTAAGTGGCAAAAAATTCAGAAAAATCAGTGTTAGGCAACTTGACGTAAATATTTGAATAAGTTATCTATATTATTTCAAAAATATGTAAGAATAGAATTTGTAGAAAATTGAATGTAGTTTCTAAAATACTAGGTTTATTTAAAAATAAATAAAATCTATTTGGTGAAAATTTGAAATTTCAATGCAGAGTACTTAAATTTCGTGAAAAAATAAGAAGTAGGTGTCTCTTCCACCCCTAACCATAATAAAATGATAATATTTTTTGTAAGATTTTATATATAAGTAGAGGACTCATGTCCGATGTGATGCATATTTTTTGTAATTTTTTCCAAGTAAATAATTAATTATGAATTTTTATTACAACTTTTAGAAAATATAAAACTCGTCTGTCTGACCACCTTAACTTGGTCAAAAATTCATGAAATTTAATTTTTCTTTTTTAATCCTATATTATGTAAAGCATATAATGTGATTCATGTTTTGGATTCAAAAAATATGATACCGTTTGAAAGTTATAGATGTTTTTCAATCAGCCTATCGATTAGGACTTTAGTCATAATTCTAATAGAAAATGAATAATAATTATTTATTAAATTCAAATTAAATCATAATTTATATTTTTGGAAATCTGAGAATCTCCTCTAAAAACCCTTTTCGTTTCATTAATTTTGGGTGAAAAAAAAGTCGTCAGCCACATACCCTACAAATATTGCCACTTTTTGGCATACCATGATCCTGCACATACCCATGATGACTCATTTATAAAGTCTCAAGCCTTTATGGAATTTGTATACAGGGCTAAGAGAGATGAATATGTCAATAGCCTAGCCATAGAAAAAATTCTACATCCATAATTGCCTAATGCTACCATCCAGGTAAAGGTTTTGAATGAAATGAGAGCTAAGTTCCAAAGGATGACTACAATGGAAGGTAGAGAATTGGTGAGAAATAGTGGTATTCTATTACTTCCAGAATGGGATTTAGCTTCTTCCATAGCCTTTGATACAATAAAGAGATGTGATAAGCCACTCTACAATTCAGAAGAAGAGGTTGCAATTGCATTACAAGGGTTTTCCATTAGTGAAAAATGGGACGCATTGGCTATCTGGTCTCTAGCCCCAAGTAGAAGGAAGCCCGACATTGCTGAGGTTGCACCTAACTACAGTGGATGACTAATAATAAAGAGGGTGTCAGAAACATCACCTCTAGAGGAAGCGAACATGATAGTACATGTTGCACAATTCACACGGGCCATTATAGAATCTGTAACTATAGAAAAGGATAAGCTCGAGACATAATACAATAATTTGTTAGTTAAATATGGAAAGCTTGAACAAAACAATATGTAGCTACAAACAAAGGTAGCATTATTGTAGGATAAGTTGCAAAGTTTGCAACCAGGGAAGTATAAGCAGACTAATGTTGATTCTCCTACCACTTCACAAGAAGTTGTACTCCTAGAATTTACCACTAAAGTAAGTTCCTCATGGGAAATTGTGCCATACAACATGGGAAGTGTGCCAATTTCAATAGTGGAGCCTAGTACATCAGAAATGCCATAGGCTAAAGAAGATATCAACAAGGAGGAGTTGCTCAAGCAGTTAACTATATATAAAGAGAAATGTGATAATCATGATAAGGAGGTTTTTAATAGCAATATGGAGATTGTCACTACAATATTGGAGTATTTAAACATAAGAGTGAATAACAGGTTGAATAGCATTCATTATAGCTATTCATCCATGGTGGCCATATATATTTTTTTTGATAATGACAGGGAAAGAGCTATTCCAATTATGGAAATATGGATTCCTAGGATGAGGGAATTGATATTGATGTCAATTGGAGCTAGGCATGATGCCAACTCGCCTAAAGATTTTAAGCCCATTGTTACTCTTGTAGGTAAGATTGAGAGGTATATGGGAAATATTGAATCTTTGGAGAATAAAATAAGAGAGTTGGTTCAATCCTTTCATGAATCACATCATGGCCTCCTTCCATCCATTCTAAGGGATGACATGGTAGCATAAAAACCCTATAGGAATGGAAAGATGAGACCAATAAAGCTATTTCAGATTAGGTAGTTTCAATTTGTCAAAAAAATGATATGGACACACTGAAGAGAAATATGGATATGTTGGCTTATGCAAAGACTATCTTGCTAGAATTCGACAAGGAGGCTAACCAAATTGTCACCAAGTATGTTCCTTGTAGAGAAAGGCCTGATGAAGTCATGAATTTTGATTGGCCCACTGAAGAGGAATTCCTAGCATGGAGAGACAGATACTTGGAGGGAGTGGTGGATTAATATGAAATGGGAGGGTGGTGATTTGAAATTTTGTTTTTGAAGTCTGCAATCATGATGAATAATGAATAGGTAAAAATGGACTGCATGGCCTAGATTTAGTATAGATTAGGATTTTGATAAAGTATAGAAAATTTAGTGAATTTTCTTCAAATTGAATTACTAAGAAGGCTACAAACATGGAAATATTATTTGTCCTTCCCTTTTTGTTTCTTTCATGCTTTCTTTCTTTCACTTTGTGTGTGTGGGCATAGGTTTTGAGGTAACTGTTTCAAGATACCTTTTTGAAAATTGGACTAGATCTCCAACGACAAATGAAGACCACTTTTATTTCACACACATTTCCCACCTCTTGGGAATGCAGAGTAATTGAAAATGGAATCTTTGTTATAGTGGTCCAATAGGTTATTGACTAGTGTAATTTCTAGCCAGAGGCTTGTTTTGCTCAGTTTCTATAAGAAGATATTTTGGGCCTGAAAGTAAAGGGTTCATTGTTTTGTAATCAACACTATGAATTGGAAAAGGAATATCAAGAATGTTTTAAGTTTTATCTTAAGTTCAAAGTATTTTGTTATGTATGTAATTCTGATAATAATATAGAAAATACAATATTGAGTGATACCAATTTCATGGCTATTATCTCTCCTTTGTACTTGTTTTATGAGTTATGAATGAAAATGATCAAGGATTGTTTTGTTCATCTCTATTGTTTCTTAATGGATTTTTAATTTCATTCCTACTTATTAGTTCAAGGAATTAATGTAAATGCTTGGATTAGATTGTTAACTCATAGGAATGAGGTGCTAGGATATTTGTAAGCAGTGATGATCATGAATATAACATGGGAGTACTGTAATTTTTTCTTTAGGTTGTATGTTGCTATTGTTGAAGTGTTGTTTGGTTGCATAGGTTGAGATTGACTTTGTATTTGGGATAAGGCACTAATTCTTGCAAAGTATTCATAATTTAGTTTTTGGGTTGATTCATAAGCTGATATCCTTTTATTTACAAACTTTCAAATGAGTTCTAATGTAGTTGTTTTGTATTGAGTTTCATTATTCTCATGCTCCAAGTGTAGGATATCAATAAATGAGTTGCCAACTTGTTTGATGAACTATGTTGTTGAGTTATTTTCTGAGACTTATCTATTATTGACAATGTATTTAACTAATGGTCATATAAATTCCTAAGTATACATTGTGGAATCACCCTCTCAGGTTTCATAGAGCCCAAAGTGTAGGATTAGAAGTTTTGCAGCTTTTACTCATTCGTTGCCCAATACCTTTAGAGTACTAAGTATTGGAAATGGAAAATTCCATAGATACTTTTGAAGATTAGTTTGGTTCTTAAAAAAAAATAACCAACATATTGGCGATTATGTTGAGGACTAGCTAAGTTGAAAGTCTCTAGTTCAAATATAGTATTGTCAAAGTCGAGTATATTATTATATTATTCTTTATATTTGAAGAATAATTGGTTTAAATTGTCGCAATAGTCATGTCATACCTAGTCTTATGTGTTAAGTCTTGGTTAATTTTGTCACCTTGTGTCGGGTTATGTTTAAAATATTTTTCTAAGGTTACAAGTACAAAGTCAAAGTGCAATCAATTTCTATTTCCCAACATTTTGGGTGGTGACTCTGAAGTCTCTAATACTAGCATAAAGATAAATTCTCAAAATGAACGTAAGAATTATTCTG
Organism: Sequoia sempervirens; assembly: GCA_007258455.2. Lineage (NCBI taxonomy): Eukaryota > Viridiplantae > Streptophyta > Pinopsida > Cupressales > Cupressaceae > Sequoia > Sequoia sempervirens. The sequence continues at coordinate 737,595,477 of VDFB02281492.1, read as the reverse complement.
ACATATTTGACATCATGAAGAAGACTGGGAGTCATGCAAAGAAGCATCCTAAGCAGAAGGTAGAATATGAACTTGCAAAAGAGAAGCAACCCGCCTGGGTCAAGAAAAGCTTTGAATCAAGTAAGTTTTTTGATTCCCCTGTTGATGCATCTCTTACCTTTGATATTGAAATAAGTAGTGTACATATATAGGAAAAGGCGCATGAAGTTGAAGTTTCCAACATAGACCAAGGAATTTTTCCTATTGAGCAACTGTTTGATAATGAACTTAACATTTCAAGAGAGGAGGATAGGTGGGAGTTTTTGGGTAAGAATAAGTTCTTAGAACCTTTAACCCATGGAGTTGGATCTATTTTCAATGGAAAATATTTTAATCTAAGAGGTTCATCTCCTAATGTAGAAGTGCACCTTTCTTTTGAGGAAGATCCTACTGATCATCCCTACTATACTCCTGCATCAAGTGAACTTGGAGATGTTTTAGAAAATGAAGAAGACATAGATAAAGACATGAAATCTTTAGAAGAAGAAGAATTGAGGCTTAAGGAAGAAGAGAATAGACTAAGGGTGTGAAGGAGAAGGAGGATATGAGTAGAGCTAAGAAACTTGAGAGAGGTACTCAAAAATAAAGATTAGAGAAGATGAGAGAAGATTCTGCTAGAAGGAAGGCCTTTGAAGAAAATATCTCCAAGTTGGCTACTGAGATTACCCCTAGAATTCCTAAAGTAATAGTCTAGATGGGAACCTCTACTATTGATACTTATACCACATTTGTTTCAACTACTAGAGCCTTAGATTGACACAACCACGGTAAGGAGGATCCTCAAAGAGAATAATATGAACTGTGCAACAAGAGTAACACAACAAAAACAACACAAAATATGGAGAAAAATGCAAATGAAAATATTCTTATTAACATAAATCTCAGTTACATTCATCCAGAAACATCTGGGCTTCAAGATTCAGGCTCACATGCCTCTTACAAAATATTCAAAAAATACAACATTCTAATGTGCTCAAACTTGTGAGTGAAATCAACCTGATATTCCTCTATTACATTCTATGTGATTTGTTGCTATAATTAGCTATCTATTACAATATTTATATCATATCCACGGGTCAAGAAACATCCTTGTTGGCTAGGAAATGATTACAATATCCAAGAAGGAAACTGTAACAGATACATGAAGAGGTTTTCCTTCAATTTGAATTATTTATCAACAGGCACAAAGGAATGAAGTGTGGACCTAAATTAAAGATTGGAAACACTCCAAGGAAAAATTAAAATCACACCATTGAGATCCACAAGTCACAGGGATGATCCACGAATGATCAGATAGCCATTAGGCTTGAAAACTAATCCAATGTCAGTTCAGAAAACTGCCACTTATTTCAGAAGTGATAACTTTCCAGAAAAATATTCAATCAGTCTCAAATCATGGAATAAGGAATAAGATCACATCCAAGAGCTACACTAAGATCCATAAGGTTTGGTGAGAAAATATGATGAATTTACCAACCATGAACTGAGCAAGAAAAAACCTAAAAGAAAATATTTTTTGGTTGATGCAAGATTGCCAAGAACCAAGGATGCTCCTACATTAGACATCTAGGGTTAAATAAAAGTGAGTCCTGCACTTTGCAGGGGCTAAAGGAAAACCAAGATGGTCCACCTCAGCTTGAGAAATCCAATAGGAATCCTCAACTAGTCTACCCTTCCACTTCACAAGTTTTTCTTTGTAGTTCCTTCCACGAGTCTTCCTTCCATCTCTGCTATCCAAAATCTCTTCAATCCCCTCTGACTGTTGCTTCAAAAAATAGCTCTCCAACTTTTCCTTGTTGTCTTCACTAAATTCTTCTTCATGATACTGATATAAATCTGTAATTTTGAATATAGGTGATATACCTATGCCATCCAGTAACTCCACTTCATACACATTTCCTGAATCAAACTTCTTCAAGATCTCGCAAGGTCCAAACTTCCTCATATTCAACTTATTGTATGTTCCAACTAGAAATATCTCCTTCTACAAATATACCATCACTTCATATCCAACTTGAAATTCCTTATGTCTCCTCTTTTCATCTTCCTTCTCCTTATACTTCCAGTTCATATCTTCCAATTGTTGCTTCACCTGAGTATGCAGTTTCTCCATATGTTCTGCAAATTCTTTTGCTTGTGCACTCCTCTTTTCTTCCATACTGATGTCTCTGAACACTGATATACCTCTAGGATGAAACCTAGTAACAATCTCAGAAGGTGTCTTCCCAGTATTTCTATTCACTTATGCAAGGAACAAACCCCAACTTCTGCTTTTCTCTCCAACCAAACATCTCAACAAATTCCCCAAACTCCTGTTCACAACCTCCATCTTTCCATTTTTCTATGGGTGAAAAATAGAACTAAACTTCAAATCTATCTTCAACTTCTTCCAAAGTGTCCTCCAAAAGTATCCAACAAACAAACTTCACATCTCTGTCTGAAACAATACTCCTAGGTAACCCATACAATCTTACCACTTCCCTAAAAAAAAAATCTACTACATGTACTGCATTTTTTTTCCTCTTACAAGGTATGAAATGTGCCATCTTAGAAAATCTTTCTATCACCAAAAATACAGAATCATTACCTCTCTACGTCTTCGACAATCCAAGTGTGAAATCCATGCTTATTTCTTCCCAGGGTCTCTCTAAAAATGTCAAAGGTTTATATAATCCAACATTCTGACTACCTCCTTTTGCAACTTGAAAAAAATTGCAACTCTGCACAAATTTTTGAACATCCTTGAAATTTTTTGCAAAAATAGTTCTCACTCATGAATTCTATAGTCTTACCAACTCCAAAGTGTCCTGACAATCCTCCACAATGCTTTTCTTTTATCGGATTCTCTCTCATTGAACTTCGGGGTATACACAACTGATTTCCTCTAAATAACATATCCTCCTATATGAAATAATCCAACCACTGACTCCTATCCTCCAAAATAGGTTCTTTGTAAGCTCTCCAAGGTTCAAAAAAAATTGGGTCTTCCTTATAAAAGTTCTCCAACTCATCAAAACCTAATAACTCCACTCTCATTTCTATCAGAAAATTTCTTCTCCTACTTAGTGCATCAGTAACTCGATTTGAATTCCCACTCCTATGCCTCAAAAAAAAATTATAGCTCTACAATAAATCTACCCATCTCATGTGCCTTTGATTCAACTTACCCTGACTGTTGAAATACTACAAGGCCTAATGATCCGTATACAACACAAACTCCTTAGGAAACAAGTAATGTCTCCACTTCTTCAAGGCTTCAACTATAGCATAAAATTCATGATCATACATAGAATATCTTCTCCTAGCATCATTCAAATTTTCACTAAAATAAGCTATAGCTCTCCCTTCTTAACTCAACACTACTCCAATTGCACTTCCACTTGCATCTCAGTCCACTTGAAATACCTTACAAAAATTCGGTAATGCCAATAAAGGTTGCTCCATCACTTTCTGCTTCAACAACTCAAAACTTCTATCTGCTCCTGATGTCCATCTAAAATTCTTCCTATCTCCTCTCATTGTCTCAGTCATAGGGCAACAAATAGAACTAAAATTCCTAATGAACTTATGATAGAAACTATCCAATCCATGGAATGATCTCACCTCTTTGAGGATTTCCAATGTAGGCCACTCAACAATTTCTCTTACCTTCTTAGGGTCCATCTTCAATCCATCCACAGATATCATGAATCCTAGATACACCAATTCCTCCTTCATTAAACTACACTTCTTAATGTTTCTCAGCAACTGCTCTTCTTTCAACCTCTTTAAAACTTGTCTGATATGCAACAAATGTTCTTCTCTACTCTTACTGAAAATCAAGATGTCATCTAAATAAACAATCACAAATTTACCCAAGAGCTTCTTCAATATCTCATTGATCAACCTCATGAAAGTACTCGGTGCATTTTTCAATCCAAATGGCATCACCAACCACTCATACAATCCTTAATTTGTCTTGAATGTTGTCTTCCACTCATCTCCTTCTCTGATTCTGATCTAATGATATCCACTCTTCAATTCTATCTTTCTAAAATATCTGGCTCCACTCAAACAATCCATAATGTCATCCATTCAAGGCAAAGGTAATCTATACTTTACCGTAATCTTGGTTATAGCTCTAGAGTCTATACACATCCTCCATTCTCCATCCTTCTTAGGTGCTAACACAATATGTACTGCACAAGGACTTAAGCTTTCTCTGATCAAACCTTTCCTCAAAAATTCTTGGACTTTCCTATTTAGCTCCTCATTCTTTGCAAGTATCATCTAGTGTGTTGCTTTATTAGGATAACTAGCTCCAAAAATCAGATCCATACAATGACTAATTCTCCTCACAGGCGGCAATCCATCAGGTACATTATCTGAAACAATCTCCTTAATTTTTTTCAACAACTCCTTTATCGCTTATGGGTGTTCTTCTATATGCTTGAAATCTTCAGCCTTCTTAGGAATCAAGGCATAACACACATTCTCATGTCTCAATCCATCAAGGAATCTCCTTCCATCAACCAAACAAATTCTAGAAGTATAAATTTCAACTTTAGGAGCATCTTCCAAAGGAAACAAAATCTACTTCATCCCATTAGCAACAATAGTATATATATTCCTTCTTCCATCATGAATAGCCTATCTATCATACTACTAAGGTCTTCCCAAGAAAACATGGCATACATCCATAGGCATAATATCACACAAAACTTCATCATGGTAATTTCCTATCTTCAGTTTTACCAAACATTGTTCACTTACCAGAATCTTATGCTTATCTTTAATCCAAGCTATCTGATAGGGCTTCAGGTGTTTCAACCTCTCCAGCTTCATTTTAGTCACCATCTCCTCAGAGATTAGGTTCTCAAAACTTCCACTATCAACAATCACCTTGCAACATTTTCCAACTACCTTGCATCTAGTTTGGAACAAATTCTTCCTCTACAATGGCTCCTTCTCCATCTCACTTTGACGTAATACTCTCTTGTTTACCAATACTTCTCCATCTTCCTATCTATTAGACAGTTCAACATGATCTTCCTCTAAAAAGGCTATTCTCCTATTATTATTTTTCTTCCTACTTGTCTCCCCCTTATTACATTCAAATGCTCTGTGTCCTTCACCACCACATTTAAAACATGTTCCCTTGAATGTCCTCTTCTCATGTCCTCTATCAACTTTTCTATAACCTTGATTCTGGTAGCAACCATATCCTCCTCTTCTGTAAGAGTTTCCATCACTTCTTTGATACGAATTGTCATTCCTACCAATCTCCTTATCCTTATTCTATTTTGGAAAAGATCCTCTTCCTCCTCCAACAAATGTTCTTCCTCTATGAAATCTTCCTCTTCCTCTTTTTCTCTACTCCTGTCTTTTGTTCAACTTCTCCTTTGATTTTAGGGCACACTGATATGCCTCCTCCATGCTCTACAGCTTAATCAAACTAATCTCATCTTGTATAGATAACCTCAAACCATTCACATATCTGGCTACTTGTTCAATCTCTTCCTATGAATGTCTAGCTATGATATTCCACTTATAGAATTCTTCAGTATATTCGGTCACACTAGACTCCTTCTGCTTCTAATTTTACAATTTTCAAAACAAACTGATCTGATAATCTGGAGGCATGAAATTTGTCTTCAACTTATTCACCATCTAATCCCATGACTTTATCTTCTCTTTTCCTCTTCTCTACCTATCTGTCTGTAAATGTTCCCACCAAAGGGATACATGTCCTTTCAACTTTGTACAAGAAAAATTCACCTTCTTATCCTCAATGGTACCTTCAAATTCAAAATATTTTTCCATCTCTGTAATCTAATTAAGCAATTCTTCAGAATCCAACTTACCATTATAATCTGGTGAATTAAAATGCAGTTTGGTATTAACCCTAGTTAGGGCTTTGATAAATCTCTCTTCCTCCTGATGAAGGCCAAGTTGATTTCCTCTTTCTCTTTCTTCATGTTCTTCTACTTCATCACTCACATCATCAATTGGTCAACCTCTCCTCTGGGCCGGTTTGCCTGCATTTAATCTAGCAGTAATTCCTCGCAACATCTCCATTATTGCTTGCTCTGCATTTCCATGCACTGCATTTCCATGTACTGCATTTCCTCTAGCATTTCTTCTTCCAGCCATCTTTATACAAGTCCTTTGTAGCTACAAGTCAAATCCTCAATCTACCACCCCACAACAATTCTTCAACAGGACTCAACAAATTCTAACAACCTCACATGGATCGAACCTTGCTCTAATACCATCTGACGCAACCATGGTAAGGAGGATCCTCTATGGATGCTAAATCTGCAAAATGTTTGACTTTGATAATAATTTTCATGGAAGTCAAGAAAAACATAACAAATCTAGTATCCCCATGAAATATTACATCATGTTAGATATGTTAAATAAGACATTAAAACAACAAGAAAATATAAATAAAGCATATAAACATGAATTATACCTATCTCATGGTGGAAGTGGTGTACCTTTGATGTGAAAAGGATTCCCTTCCCACCTCCTTGATAAGCTTCAAATGATGTTAATGCCAAGATACAAATGGTGGAGATGAAAATGCAAGATAAACTCAAAAATGCCTATAGTGCAAATACTTAAATTGTGGATGATCAAATGCAAAGGATGAGCTCTCTATTTATAAGAGACAATGATGGAGAGACATGCAAAATGGATGAATGTGGGACTAATCTTGAGCCAATGACAAGATGCCACTTGTCAAGAGGTGAGAAGATGAAGGTTGAGCACATTTTGACAAATGTGTCAATAAATGATATTAGGTGGCTTTTCAAATTTGAAAGTTGGCTTGTTGGAGGGAGAAGAAAGGGTCTTAAATGCCAAGTGGGAGACATGTAAGAGAGGAGTTCAATGCTTTGTTGGATGTACATGTCAATTTGGAGGGAGATTTCAAACTTGGAGAATATTCCCTTAAAGATGCCATGTTGAAAGTAAATAGAGATTTTAATAAATCATTGAAATGCATTTTCATGTGCAAGTGGAAAAATCTAGAGAATTATGGGATTAGATTATCATTAATCATGATTTGATTAATTTTAATGAGAGTTAGTTGATTGTGACATTCAACTTAAATATTTGGATTTATTTAAATTAAATGAGAAGATAAATAACATTAGAGATTTAATTAAATATTTGGATTTATTTAATTAAATGAAGGAACTTTTTAGGAGATTAATTAAATAAAATTGATTTATTTAATTAAAGAGATGATTTTAGGAGATTAATTAAATAAATTTTACTTATTTAATTACAAAGATGAATGTGATTTAACCAAATAGAGTGATATATTTGATTAAATAAAGTTGATTTATCTAATTAAATAAAGATTTATTAAAAGAGGAAATATGATGAATTTTAATCAGATAAAGATTATTTGAATAAAAAGGTTAGTAGAGGGATGACTCAAGGTGAAATGAAATTAGTGATTCTAGATTAGATGCATGCATATTTTACATGTCTACATTTTTTCCCTCTTTGAAGCATTGTACTTGCTGCGTTGGTTCAAAGAATAATCTTGTCGCAGTCAAATTTAAAAAAAAATCTGATTTTTTGGATGCCCCAATGGAAAGAAGTATACTAGTACATTGCCCCCTCGAGAGATCGAGCGAAAGATTCGATTTGAGGGTTGATCTCACAACAAAGAGGTTCAAGATGGATGTATGGATGGTTATGATGATTGTGCAACTAAGATGGTTTTAAGATGTTGAGAATAAAAAATATACATTATCCTAAACATCTTATATGATGATGCAATGCATGTGGAATGGATGATATTGATGATGTTATGATGTCTATATGATTATGCAATGGATTTTTTATGCAGATGCTTAGACTAACAAATCTATACTATGATGATGATGCAAATGAAATGAACTAAGATGCTGAAAATAACAAATATATATTAGCCTAAACATGTTTAAATGATGATGCAATGCATGTGAGATGGATGATGTGATATGCTACTATTATGAGATGTATGTATACTGATGTTTTTTGGATGCAAGATGGATGTGTTGGTGATGTTATGTTAGCACAGAGAGAAGAAAGAAGAAATGAGATGAAGACAAGAGGATCCAACAAGTCCATGATTGGTTGAGACTTTATTAGATGATGATGAGAAATGGATGATGTTTCACTTACCAAGGATTGGGATTTAAAAAGGGCTTACTTACGTTATGTTCAATAACACACATAGATACGATTCATAAAGGTATAAAGAACTAGGATGGCGTTGCACCTAGTGTGATGGACTTTGACTTGACAATCAGATAGGAGTACTCCTATTCACACCTATCATATAGAACCTTGTTCAGAGTGCAGTTTAGATATCTCAAACATCTCAGACCAAAGCATAGAAAGGAAAGGCTTCCTATGTGGTCAACAAGATATTCAAAGCACCTTCGCTACAACCAAACAAAGCATGCACAACCAAAGTTATATTACAACAATATCCAACAAGCACAACAAACAAAAGATAATGATCGTTACCCCATTCCTATCTCTCTAAATCCTTCGTTTGGAGATCATCGAGAGGTCCTGGGAATGAGCACAATAAGATCAACTCAATAAGATGAAATCAAGTAAACAAACAAGCTAATGTTCTTGATACCTCTAACCAAAAGGAAATGTTTTTTTAAGGATAAGAACCAAAACAATTGCTAGTAGATAATGCCCATTGTAGGAAGGATACATCCTAAGATGTGTTAATGGATGTTGACATGTCATTTTCTTTATCCAAAGTGTTCTTTCTGATAAAAAGTTCCCATTGTAGGAAGGATACATCCTAGGACATAATGTTATTAGATGATTGATTTGGAACTGATTGGATGATGGGATATTGACACAAAGACTTGTCCAAGTTCTTTACGTACTGACCTAGACCTTAGACTTTGATGTTTGAATTTTCTCTCTTGAACTACTAGACTTGTTTCTGACTATTTCACTAAAGGTTGAGGATGACGATTGATTTATTATGAGTGATGTTTATTTCAGGTGAAAGTGAGATGAGATGGATAAATTTTTTGGGTTTTTTGAATTTTTTTGATCTTTTGAAATGTTTTGAGGCTATTTTTGGTATTTTTGAAGATTTTGTAAATGTTTTAATTTTCAAGATTTCTAATTTTTAGGTATTTTCTAATATTTTGACGAAGACCTATCCTAAAGATCTATCCTAGGGGTCTCGGAGGTTGATCACCAGATAAGCCTTGCCTATGTTATATACATAGAGACTGTAAGGAAAGCTAAGGTGCGGAACTAACTCTCCTAATGTGAAAACCTCAGAGAAGAATGCAGAGGTGACTTTAAATTTTTAATTACAATCCAATTAAGATACACTTGAAAGAAATAACAAAATCAAAGAAATGAACACACACAGATTAACACCAGATTTACGTGGGAAAACCCTTACGGGAGAAAAACCCACCACACCAAGAAAATTTCTCTTTGTATTACAGTAATGAAAATTACATATAGAGATCAGACTTATCTTTCTAATGTCAATTTACAGCAGTAGATTCAATGATCAACCTTGTACAGAACATTCTAGTTACAATGCTCTTTTAATTAAATTCATACACACTGATCACACACTGATCATTTCACACAATTGTTCATCAAACTGATCATCTTCGATTACAAAGTATATCCATGTCATTCATGGTCTGTTGATCTTCCTCACAAGAATGGTCACAACAGTCTAACCACCAACAGTTCACTTTCAACTTCCTCTAATTGGTTGAACACATACCACATAGGATCTTTAGATAGTCAAAAGTCGTTTAGGTAGAACCACATGTCGATGAGACACTAGCCATCTCCCCAATGCTACAATGATCCACTGATAGTATCGGCATAACTTACAACTATCGGCAAGAGGTCATAATGAGCTGCAAGGGTCATACCAATATCCAAGACCATCGCCCAGACTATCGCTATCAGCAAGATCAGTGAGACCTCTCACCGAAGTCCATAGCAGACTCATCGGCAAGACTATCGCATTCGCTATGAGTCATATAGAGCCCTTAAGTCTTACCAATGTCAATACACCTGTCGGCGAAACCAACAGTCATTGCTAAGACTTCATATCGACGATAAAAACATGTAGCTTTTTCGACAAGACTACCGCTATCAGTGAGACATCATATCGAAGCAATATACCCATTGACGAGACCACAACCATCGGCAGGAGATCATACCGAGTACACCTTTCGGCCAAGAGTCTCCCTAATGACAATGTTGTGAACAACTCTCGGTGAGACTTCAACAATCGCTATGACTTCCAACGAGCCTTCAGGTCACACCAAAGAGTTAAACCATTGGTGAGAGATCCTCAATCGCTAAGAACCTCTGAAGGTCACACCTCTCCCTGATGCTACTTATCGCCAGGAGTCTCACCGAAGACATCCGATAGGAACCAAACTAGTCGACCAGAGATCTACCTGGCGGAGGGAGTTAGAAACTTCATAGCAACAAGAAAGTCTCAGCAATAACTCTAGTTGGTAAGACAACAACAAGGTCTCGATGACCTGAGCATTCCACAAGGTTACACAGCTGCTAGTTGGCTAGACATAAAGAATGTCACACCAACTTTTTTTTCAGAGGTTTCATGCCAGTAAGATTGAGGCACATTTTCAAACAATCTCCCACTTGACAAAGATCTTACTAACACCTCCAGAGCATCAACATAACTACTAAAATTCATGGGCATTGAGGCCCATCGAACTGGCACACCACCTGAACTTGTCTATGCTCACACGCTTCGTCAATGCATTTGCAACATTCTCCAGAGTATCCACTTTTTCTAAAGAGACCTTTCCATCCTCCACCATATCTCGTACAAAATGATACTGCACATAAATATGTTTCATCCTGGCATGGAAAGTAGGATTCTTCGCAAAACAAATAGCACTTTGACTATCACAGTAAATTGTAATTTTCCCTGCATCAAACCCAATGTTAGAACATAAATGTTTTAACCAAATTATTTCTTTATAGGCATGTGTTGCAGCCATGTATTCTACCTCTATAGTGGAGAAAGTGACTACAACTTGCTGCTTACTCATCCAACTCACTGCACCACCATTCATCGTGAAAATATATCCACTGGTGGATCTTCTACTGTCACTGTCCCCTCCCCAATCAGAATCCACATACCCTCGAATGCTGAGATTCCTCTGTGATTCAACCAAGCTGCCATGGTAACACAATACATATTCAGAAGTGCCCTTTAAATATCTGAATACTCTTTTCACAGCATCCCAATGTGATCTTCTAGGATTAGCCATAAACTGACTAAGTACTCCCACTGCTTGGGCAATGTCTGGCCTTGTACAGACCATTGCATACATTAGACTACCAACCACACTAGCATAAGGCACACCGGTCATGTCCTCCATCTCAGTATGATATTTTGGATAGTCTTCAACAGATAGCTTTGTTCCCTGCAAAACTAGAACAACTAGCTGCTTGCAATCAGTCATACAAAATCTCTTTAGAATAGTCTTAATATACTTACTCTGACTCAGCCAAAGTTTTCTACTCTTCCTATCCCTGGTTATTTCCATTCCCAAAATATACCTTGTTGCACCAAGATCTTTCATTTTGAACTTTGCAGATAACTAAGATTTTAGATCAGAAATCATTAACTTACTATTTCCTATGAGCAACATATCATCAACATAGAGAGCAATAATAAGAACTTGATCACTTTCAGCTTTGTAATACACACAATGATTAGATTTTGATCTTACAAATCCCAATGACAAAACGAAAGTGTCAAACTTCTGGTATCACATTCTAGGAGACTGCTTTAATCCATACATAGATTTTTTCAACTTGCAAACTAGCTTTTCTTTACCTTTCTCCACAAAGTGCTCAGACTGGGACATATAAATTTCTTCTTCAAGATCACCATGAAGAAATGTTGTCTTCACATCCATCTATTTAATCTCTAATTCATACGCTGCTGCAAGTGACAAAAGAAATCTAATGGACATCAGCTTAGCTACAGGAGAAAAAATTTCTCCATAATCAATTCCCTCTACCTGGGAATAACCCTTTGCAACCAACCTTGCCTTATACTTTTCCATACTGCCATCTAGACCTATTTTCTTTTTAAATACCCATTTGCAGCCAACAGCTTTTCTGCCTTCAGGCAAGGGCACCAAACTCCAAGTAGCAGTCTTTTCTAATGATGCCATTTCTTCATTCATGGCTTCCAACCAAGAGTTTGAATCAGGCATTCTAAACGCCTCTTTCACAGTCCTAGGCTCATCAGCGCCAAAAATTAAAGCATAGGCACAAGTAGAATCTATCAAAGAAAACCCATACCTATCAGGTTGTTTTCTCTCACAAGTTGACCTCCTCACTTGCTGAGGTTGAGGTTCTTCTTCTTTAGAACTCTCAGAACTACTTGAGCTCTCCTCAGTTTCAGGTACATTTTAAATTTTCAATTCCTCTTTATCTGGTGTCAGAGAAATTTCAACTACATCCTTTTTATTTTTTGATTTTGTCTCTGACTGCAGATCCAAGGTAGAAGGCTTCAGCTCACAAAAGATAACACTTTTGCTGTATAGAACCTTCTCCGTATCAGGATTCCAAAGCTTGTATCCTTTTATGCCAGCACTATAACCAATAAAAAGACATTTGACAGCTCCTTGTTTTCCAATTTAGATCTTTTCTCATTCGACACATGTGCATATGCCTCATAGCCAAAGACTCGAATGTGTCTCAGAGAGGGCTTATTTCCAGACCATGGTTCCAAAGGTGTTTTCTCAACAAGAGCAGAATTAGGAGAATGGTTTATCAAGTAACATGTTGTAGCAACTACCTCAGCCAAAAAATTCCTCACCAAGCTAGCACTGCTCAGCATACTTTGTGCTCTTTCCATCATTGTCTTGTTGAACCTTTCTGCAACTCCATTTTGCTTCAGAGTGCAAGGTGTAGTTTTATGTCTTTTAATCCCATGATCTTTATAGTACCTCTCAAAATCATCAGAACAAAACTCACCACCATTATGAGTCCTTAAAATTTTTATTTTTCTTCCAGTATGATTTTCTACAAGGTTTTTAAATTCCTTAAAATGACTGCCCACTTCTAATTTACTTTTCAAAAAATAGACAAATTCCCTTCTTGAATAATCATCAATAAACGATACATAATATCTTGATTTAGATAGAGAAGGAAAATTTACTAGACCAAAAACATTAGAATGAATGTAATCAAGTAAACCGGAAGATTTGTGAGGACTGGAGTAAAATGAAACACGATGTTGTTTACCATATATACAATGTTCACAAAATTCAAATTCAAGGTTACAATCATCAAGCCCTTCAACCAGGTTTTTATTCTTCAAGGTTTTTAAACCTTTTTCTCCAATATGGCCAAGCCTAGATGCCAGAGCATAGTCTTTTCTACTAGAAGTTTAACTTCCATAGAGTTTACACTATCGGGAATTTTTACCTTCTTTTCTCCATGAGTAGCTTTCTGTGACTTTACAGAGACACTATTGCATTACACAGCATGTGCATCCAACTTATACAAGGTACTAATATGAGCACCCCTTGCTAGCACCATAGAGCCTCTAGTCATCTTGCAGCCATTTCTAGAGAACATGACTTGCACTCCAATATCATTCATCTTACTAACAGAAAGTAGATTTTGAGCCAAACCTGGTATATGCATTACACCATTGATTCCCTTCACTCTTCCATCAGGGAATTGAATTTTGACTCTTCCATGTCCAACTATTTCCAAAGATGAATCACTTGCCAAATACACCTTTCTACCATCGTATTTTTCATACTTCGTGAACCAGTCTCTATGAGATGTCATGTGGAAAGATGCTCCAGAATAAATTAGCCAGACATCATCTGATGCCTGCGTAGCCAAGGCTGCAATGAAAGCATCTGCATCACTCTGAGAAGAATCATTGTCAGAATTCTTCTTCTTCTTCTTTTTCTCCACTTTACAATCTTTTCGGACATGACCAAGTTTCCCACAATTCCAGCACTTCACCTTGGACTTCTTGCCAGGAGACTTTGATCTCCCTTCTGATTTTGATTTGGACTTCTTGTCCTTCTTCTTTCCTTTTTCTTTGGATCTACCTCTAACAAAAAGAGCCTCCTTCACCATCTCAGAAGATTTCCTTCTTATCTCTTCTGATAACAAAGAAGCAACAACATCTTCCATCTTAAAATTGGATGTCGTACTCCCAATAGCCATCACCAGGTGATCCCAAGAATCTGGAAAGGAACATAATAACAGCATATAGCGATCTTCTTCATCAATCTTCACACCCACAGAAGCTAACTGTGTAATCAGTATGTTGAAAGCATTCAAATGATCAGAAACAGACCCTCCCTCATACATTTTCAAAGTGTATAGCTTCTTCCTCAAGAACAATTTATTCACCAAGGACTTGCCTTGATAAATAGCTGCCAGTCTTTTCTTCATGAACATTTAGAAGAATAGAGTCTGCTAAACAGAGCCTTATTAGCCAATTTAATTTTCTATCTGCAAGGTCCCAATCCTCTTGCTTCATGCGTGTAGGCTTTTTTCTACACACAAAAAGACACAAATCATGATCAACTAATAGATCTTCCAATTTAAATTTCCACAACTCAAAATTGCTGCCATTGAATTTCTCAATTTCAATCTTTCCTGATGTGCTTTCCATCTTAATCTATAATACGAATTACCAGACTTCTACAAGACTCCCACTGAACATAATTGACACAAAAAACCCAACGTACCCACAAGGATAACACAACTAGCCAGGCTCTGATACCACTTGTAAGGAAAGCTATGGTGTGGAACTAACTCTCCTAACGTCAAAACCTCATGGAAGAATGCAGAGGTGACTTTAAATTTTCAATTACAGTCCAATTAAGATACACTTGAAAGAAATAATAGAAACAGTGAAATGAACACACATAGATTAACACCAGATTTATGTGGGAAAACCCTTATGGGAGAAAAACCCACCACACCAAGAAAAACCTCTTTGTATTACAATAATGAAAATTACATACAGAGATTAGACTTATCTTTCTAATGTCAATTTATAATAGCAGATTCAATGATCAACCTTGTACAAAACATTCCAGTTACAATGCTCTCTGAATTAAAGTCATACACACTCATCACACACTGACCCATTCACACCATTGTTCACCAAACCGATCATCATCTTTGATTATAGAGTATATCCATGTCATTCATGGTTTGTTGATCTTCCTCACAGGAATGGTCACAATAGTCTAACCACCAACGGTTTGCCTTCAACTTCCTCTGATTGGTTGAACACATACCCTATAGGATCTTTAGATGGTCAAAAGTTGTTCAGGCAGAACCACATGTCAGTGAGACACTAGTCGTGTCTCCTCGATGCTATAATGCTCCATTGACACTATCGGCATAACTTACAACTATCGGCAAGAGGTCATATCGATATCTAAGACCATCGCCCAGACTATCGCTATCGGCAAGATCGGCAAGACCTCTCACTGAAGTCCACAGTAGACTCATCGACAAGACTATCGCATTCACTATGAGTCATATAGAGCCCTTAAGTCTTACTGATGTCAATACACCTGTCGGCGAGACCAATAGTCATCGCTAAGACTTCATATCGATGATAAACACATGTAGCTCTTTTGACAAGACTACCGCTATCGGTGAGACATCATACCGAAACAATATACCCATCAGCGAGACCACAACCATCGGTAGGAGATCATACCGAGTACACCTTTCAGCCAAGAGTCTCCCCAATGACAACCTTGTGAACAACTGTCAGTGAGACTTCAACAATCGCTCTGACTTCCAATGAGCCTTCAGGTCACATCGAAGAGTTAAACCATTGGTGAGAGATCCTCAGTCGCTAAGAGCCTCTAAAGGTCACACCTCTCCCCGATGCTACCTCTTGCAAGGAGTCTCACCGAAGACATCCGATAGGAACCAAACCAGTTGGCCAGAGATCTACCCGGTAGAGGGAGTTAGAAACTTCACAGCAATAGGAAATTCTCAGTGATAACTCCAGTCGGTAAGACAGCAACAAGGTCTCGGTGACCTGAGCATTCCACAAGGTTACATAGCTGCTAGTCGGCCAAACATAAAGAATGTCACATCAACTTTGTTTTTTCAGAGGTTTCATGCTAGTAAGATTGAGGCACGTTTTCCAATAGAGACCACGTAGTTTAATTAATAGCTTGACCAATTTATAGATGAAGATATGAACATGATGAGATGCCAGTTTATTATGACGGACTCCTAAAGGACTGACCTAGATGTCTCAGGGGATGATCAAAGATCAGCCTTTCCTACATTCAAAGCTTAGAGATGAAATACTTTGACAAACGATTTTTTTTTTTTTTTATACTTTTTGACCTATTTTTGGATTTTTATATGATTTGGATGCTTTTGGAATTTTTGATGTTTCGATGTTTTTTGGGATTTTTTGATGTTTTTGGATTTTTTGATTTCAAGACTACAAGAATGTACATGAATCCAATCCAATGTAGGACATGCCCCGAGCATGATGTGATAGACTACTCCAATATACGCAAGCCAAATTGACCTTTGGAATGGGCTGAGTAGCTCTAGGAGGGATCATGACATGAACATAGAACCAAGCTATGATGCAAATGTGGATGGATGATGGAAGGATGCAATGGAATGCAATGGATGGGTGAATGAGGTAGAGCAAGTTGCGGAGACCAAGGTGGATGGAGAGTGCTTATTTACACATGTTGCTTGTTTGCTAGGGTTTTCACCAAGGTACTTGCCCATAGCGCCACCAAAGTGGTTTTCACTAGAGGACAATTTTTCTTTTTCCTGTTTTTAATCCTTTTTTTGATTTTTTTTTTGGATTTTGGATATTTTTTATTCTTTTTTTGTCACCAAGATTCCTGTTTGCTAGGTTTTCATCAAGGTGACCCTTTTTTCAGGACTTTTTTATGATTTTTATGGATTTTTGGTTCTATACCTTAGAAGATTAGGCATAATTTTTTTTGAGATGAGAGTTATTCATGGGCTCTTGCAGGGGTTCCCCTTCAGGTGTTGATAATTGATATGCCCCTGATTTGTAGCTTATTGTGAAATGCTTCTGATTTTCTTGTTATAACTCCTCTTGAGTCAGTTTTGATACACTTGCAGATGGTTCAAGGCATTTAGATGTCACTCATCTAGTAGCTCCAGCTCCTTTAGCCGTGAAACTCAATAGTCTTCATCCATGATGTGGTTTTGTAGTGATATCCTTATTGATGGAAGCTCGATCTTGATAGGCAATATGGCTTCTGATACATAGACCAAGGAAAATGGGGCGGCTCTAGTGGGTGTGCGAATGTTGGTTCGATAGGCCCAGAGGGAGGGATTTAGTTGCAGATGTGAGTCACGACCTGATTCATTGATTGTTTTCTTAAGGATTTTCATAATGGTTTTATTCTTGGCTTCTTCTTGGCTATTGCCTTGGGGATAGTATGGTGTGAAGTGATGTTGGATTTTGAATTTCTCACATAGGTCATGGACATCCTAATTCTTAAATGGTTTCCCATTATCTGAGATAATGGCTTGTGGGACACCGTAGTGGCATATGAGGTAGTTCATGATGAACTTCGATATCTTCTTTCTAGTTATATATGTCATGGGTATGGCTTCCAGCCAGTTCATGAAATACTCGGTGGTGGTGATGATAAATTTGTGGCCACTGGATGAGGTTGGGGTGATTTTTCTGACAAGATCAAGCCCCCACTACGATAAGGGCCATGGTGTGATGATAAGATGGAGCTCTTGAGTTGGAGCATGGATGAGATCTCCATCTTTTTGACATTGTAAGCACTTTTTGACATAATCATGTGCCTCTCTTTCCATAGTAGGCCAATAGTATCCAATTCTTAGCAATTTCTTGGCCAAGGTCATACCACTCGAATGGAAACCACAGATGTCATTATGCACCTCAGTTAGAGTGATCAAGGCCTCCTTAGGGTTTAGACACCTTAACAAGGTTCCTTCTATGATCCTACGATACAGGGTATCTCCTAGGATCACAAAACAAGATGTTCTCTTGATGAAGGTTCTTTTTAGGCTTGAAGGAAAATCAGTAGGGAAGACTCCTATCCTTAGGTAGGTGTAGATGTCATGGTACCAAGGATCATAGAGACTAATGATTTCACATACAAATTCCAACTCTGGACCTCAAATGTGAGTACGAGATGCTTCTCTACCAAGAATTTATGCTTTGGGATGTTGCGAGGGATATCTAGGAGGGATCTGATCATTGACATGGCATCCACTGCTCTGTTGTTTGCCCTTGGAATTTGCTCAAATGTGATATCTATGAATGAATCTTTGAGGTTTTCCACTAGTTTTTTGTAAGGAGTTAGCTTATCATCCTTTGTTTGATACTCATCATTCACTTGATTTATTATAAGATGTGAGTCCCCATACACCCTGAGATCCATTATGTGCCACTATACTGCTATTCTAAGACATATGGTTAAGGCCTCATATTCTACTATGTTATTGGTACAGGGAAATTCCAATTTGTAGGATCTCGGTATACAATCCCCCTGTGGGGTGATGAGGAAGACATCGGCTCCTAATCCATGCTATGTATATGAGCTATCAAAGTAGAGTTTCCAATGGTTAGCTATGTTGAGGTTAAAAATTGATTCATCTAGAAACTTTGATACGAGTGGATTCTCTAAGTAGATGGGCACTTCTGCAAGCCAGTCTACGATTACCTAGCCTTTGATTACCTTTGGTTCCACATGTTCAATGTCATACTTAGATAATATCATAACCCATTTAGCCATTCTACCTATGAGCATTGATTTTGACAATAGGTACTTGAGAGGATCAATTTTAGTGATGAGTTTGATCTTGTGTGCCAACATGTAGTGTCTAAACTTTTGTGAAGCAAACACCACGGCTAGGCAGTATTTTTCAATAAATGTGTAGTTCAATTCATGTCCCACCATTGTACTACTGATGTAATATATAGCCCTCTCCATTCCATTTTCATCACGCTATACTAGAAGAGCACCGAGGGCTACTATTGTCGCTAATATATAAAGGATCAAGGGTTTTCTTGGAATCGGTGGCATCAAGACTGGAGGTGTGAGTAGATATTATTTGATTTTGTTGAAGGCTTGATCACACTTCTCATCCCATTTATATGCTACTCAATTGTGAAGTAGGTGAGAATGCGAGAATTCTTTGGCTGCTAGTTGTGCTATGAATTTGTGGATGGATTGAAGCCTGCTTGTGTAGGAGCACCTAAGAAATCAACAGGAAGTTTCATTAGGTAAATAAGAATCTAGAAGGATAGTTTTGTTTTGTTTTCATAAGGTCATGTGGACTATTGTGTGGAGAAGCTTAGAGGCATTTTTGATCTTTAGGAAAGAAGTTGTCAAGAGATAAATAATTGTACAAGCTCATTTTGTTGAGTTTTCAAAAGTTGCCAAAGGTTGAAAAACATAGTGTATTTTATATTTTTGCCATTAGGTCATGAAGAAGTCTGACCAAAAGTAGATAACTAACTAAGGATCCTTGTTTAAGGGAAGCTTCGACCATGGAGCAGAGTTGGAGGCACTTATATTGTAGTGACATTTTGTGACATTGGAAAAAATAGCGTTTTGTGAAGCAATTTCTGATTTTTGCAACTAAATGGTGCTTTAATGGATTAAAATTGCTACTATTTTGGTTGCGGAATGTAGTGTTGGTAGTTTGCAAGCATTGTATAACACTAGATAGCTTCTTTGTTCAATTTGTAAGAACTTTTTGTAAATAGTTTCATTTTACCCTGTTGCTGGTCTGAACCAGATAGGTTTTAGGAAATGGGGTGCTAGAGCACTTTCCCACTGTACAAATTGTACGGCCCTTTGGAAATAGTGCCTAGACACCATGCTTGTACATAAGGTAGATTCTATGGATTGTTTGTGTGTTGGAGTGGTGAGCAATTTCTTGCCCTAGGCGAGCCAGGCAGAGTCCGACTAGGGAAGACAAGGAGTGCAAGGCACATAACTTGTAGGGGTGCTAAGATTTTGAAGAATTTCTTTTTGGAGAATTTAGTTGAGGGTCTTGGAAAGGCCTGGTTGTTAGGAGGAGGATCCATCAATCCATTTGGTGTGAGAAAACTCTGACAGTCTGGAAGCAGCCTGGAAAAGGCTTGTAAACCCTAGTTTTTGGCCATTTTTAAGGACAGTGTACAGACAGTACAGGCTCCTAACCATGAAAATATTCAAGGAGTGGGCATGGGAATCACAAACCCCAAGAAAAGAACCCAGGTCATTTGGAAGGTTTTGGAGTAAATTTCATTTTTCTCGGGTTAAGAGGCCTAATTGGGGCTCTAGGCTTGTAGCCTTTTCTAACCCTAGGAGAGGGTTTGGTGTGAGCGATGGAGAATTGGTGATTGGGGAATGATCAAGAACCATAAATAGATGGTTTTGAAGCCATGAAAGTTATCACACACCCCTACATCAAGTTAGTGGAGCTTGGAGTTTTAGTTAGCCTTTAGGAAGATTAAGGGCTAAGGAGAGATTGATAGAGAGAGCACCAAGATTGGCTTGGTTGTTTGCATGGTGATGGAAGTGGGGTTGGCCAGGAGAACTAGGGGCACCTAAATGTGTGAAGGGGCCTAGAGGTCAAGGAGGTGAAGAATAACACCAAAAAGGTCTTGCAAGCAAGACCTAGAGTAGGAATCTAAGATTGATTCCTCCAAACCCTCTCCCTATCAGATTGGTATCAGAGCAAGAAAAAGATTTGGGAAGAATATTGCATGTCATACCTTGAATCTGGTGGTTCTACCATCATGGTGATAAATGCTGAATTGGCCAGGATGGTTGAAGAACAAGAGGAAGAGAATAGGCTAATGAGGGAAATAATAGAACAACTGGAGAAAGCATTGAATAATGTGCAATTTGAAGGAAGGGTACCAAAGGATGAAGAGGTTGTAGAGGAAGAAAAGACCCCTGAACCTGACCCTGTCCTAAAAGAAGAGCCTTTCTTGAAGGCATTGAAAGCTTTGAGTGGAAAAGCACTTGAAGGCATATCGTTATTTAGTGGAAAGATTGAAGCTGATCTAGTCATGGACTGGATAGAGGGAATGGAAAACCATTTTGAATGTGATGGAGTCACTAAAGCACAGAAGATAAAGGTGGCCAAATCGAGACTAAGAGGTTCTGCCTTGACATGGTGGAAGTTCATTGAGACAAAGAGGGAAAAAGAAGGCAAGCAGCCTATCTCTACTTGGAAGAGAATGGCTACCAAAGTAAAAGAAGCATACATGCCAGATGATTATGAGATTCAGCTGCACAAGAAAAGACAAAGTTTGAGGCAAAGAGACCAAGATGTAAACACTTACACTACGGAGATTCAAAAACTTTTTACGAGGTCTAATGTGACAGAGGATGAGAGTCTCAAGGTGGCTAGGTATCTTAATGGCTTGAAGTGGAACATTCAAGAAGAGATGGCTCTTTTAAGTCCTAAGATAGTACATCAATGTTACCAATTGGCTATCAAGATTGAGGAAAGAAGCAAGAGGAAGCAAGACCAGGCTTCTAAGGGTAGAGGTAAAGGTAGAGATCAAAGAGGACAGCGAGGTGGCTACCAAGGTAGAGGAAATGACCAAATAAACCAAGGAGAGTCTAAACTCATAGAGCATGGAGGAGAAACATCTTCTAGAGGAGGATATAACAGAGGTAGAGGATCTCAAGGAGGTTCAAATAGAGGAACAGGAGCAGGCAGGAGCAATTCATACTTTACAAATATGAAATGCTACCATTGTGGACAAGTAGGTCATCCTGCTTATAGATGGCCAGAGAAAGCATCTTCATCAAGCAATGAAAAGAGAGTGGCTTATGCACAAGAGGACACCATGAGTCCTAAGGCATCTAAGATTAGTCATATTGAATCTAAAGTGGGAGGAAATTTGATGTTCAATAGAGTTTTGATCAGACACCCGGTCAAAGAGGAACCAAAATAGAGAAGAGATCTATTTAGAGTAAGGTGCAAGATACTTGGTAAAGTATGAAAGGTCATAGTAGATTCAAGTTCAATAGACAATATAATCTTAGAGGAGGCAGTAATGAAACTGAAATTGGAGAAGGTACCCCACTCTAACCCCTACAAGGTCACATGGCTAAACAAAGGGCAGAGTGTTTTAGTGAATGAGCAAGTAACGGTGGAGTTTTCCATTGGAGGATACAAAGACAAGTTTGTTTGTGATGTGTTACCCATGGATGCATGCCATCTACTATTGGGTGGACCATGGAAATATGACAGAGGTGTCATATATGATGGGAAAGAGAACACCATCTCATTCAAGAAGGATGGGAAGACTTTCAAGTTGCAGTCACTGTCAGAAGAAGAAGAGGGATAGTCAAAGACACCAAGCATCATGTTGAGTAGTGGGAAGGAGTTCCTTAACAACCTACATCAAGGGGGTGAAGGATATGTGGTTATGTTACAACCTAAAGAAGAAGACAAGTCTGAAAAGATAGTCATACCTGGAGCAGTCCTAAAGTTGTTGGATCAGTTAAAGGATATTGTGAGTGATGGTACACCTACAACTCTACCACCAAAGAGAGCCATAAGTCATCAAATTGACTTCATACTTGGAGCCTCATTGCCTAACAAAGCAGCATACAAACTTACACCAGATCAGAATCTAGAGGTAACTAGGCAAGTGCAAGAGTTGTTGGATCAAGGATTGATTCAAAAGAGCATCAACCCATGTGCAGTACCAGTGGTTTTAGAAACCAAGAAAAGAGGTAAGTGGAGGTTATGCACTGATTCTAGAGCAATAAATAGGATCACCATTAGGTATAGGTTCCCTATTCCTAGAATTGAAGACATAATGGACTGTCTTAGAGGAGCTCAGTACTTCACTAAGTTGGATCTCAAGAGTGGATACCATCAGATCAGAATTAAGGATGGTGATGAGTGGAAGATAACATTTAATACAAATGATGGGCTATATGAATAGAGAGTGATGCCATTTTGCCTCTCTAATGCCCCTAGCACATTCATGAGGCTCATGAATGAGGTGCTTAAAGACTTTACTAGGATATTTGTGGTGGTATACCTTGATGACATCCTCATATATAGCAAGACAGCAGAAGAGCATTTGAAACATGTGGAGTTGGTTCTTAGAAGGTTGCAAGAGGAGAAGTTGGCAATCAATCTAGAGAAGTGTGAGTTCTTCAAACAAGAGCTTGTGTATTTGGGTTTTGTAGTGTCCAAAGGATCATTGAAGATGGATCCAAGCAAGGTGGAAGCTATCCTAAACTGGCCTACACCAACCACAGGGATAGAGGTAAGAAGTTTTCATGGATTAGCCCAATTTTATAGAAAATTCATAAGGAATTTTAGTGGTATATGTGCACCAATCCTAGATACAATCAAAGGAGGTTTAAAAACTAAGTTTTTGTGGACTCAAGAAGCTAAGAAAGGGTTTGAGAAACTGAAACAAGAGGTGTCAACTCAACCAATTCTCTTGTTACCTAGTTTTGACAAGTTGTTCACTGTTGAATGTGATGCAAGTGGAGTGGCAGTAGGAGGAGTGCTAAGTCAAGAGGGCGGGCCTATAGCCTTCTTTAGTGAGAAGCTCAATGAAGCAAAGAAGAAGTATTCAAACTATGACTTAGAACTTTATGCTTTGGTTCAGTCACTTAGGAAATGGAGGCATTATCTTCTACCCAAGGAGTTTGTAGTCTTTACTGACAATCAAGCACTTAGCTTTATCAGCACTCAAAAGAAGTTGAGTAACAGGCATCTGAAATGGATGGAATACATCCAAGCTTTTACCTTCACCATCAAGCACAAGAAGGGACAGCTAAACAAAGTGGCAGATGCATTGAGCAGGAGATTGTTGACAGTGCAAGAGATAAAGATCAAGAGCATTGGCATAGAGAGTTTCAAAGATCTATATGGGGAAGATGAAGACTTTTCAGAGGTCTATAAGGTATTTTCTAACTTTGAGAACCATTTCCATAGCCAATACTTTGAGTATACATTGCAAAGTGGGTTATTATTTAAAGGAAATCAATTATGTGTTCCAAGAGGTTCAATGAGAGAAAATCTAATTCAGGAAAAGAATAATGGCAGTCTTAGTGGACATTTTGGCATCAATAAGACTTTAGAACTAGTGCAAAGGTTATATTACTGGCCTAAGTTGGCAAGGGATGTTAGAAAGTATGTGGAACAATGTGTTGTGTGTATGAAAGCCAAGGGAGGAGAAAGTAATGTTGGGTTATATCAACCCCTACCCATTCCTAACAGACCATGGGAGTGTGTGAGCATGGATTTTGTGGTAGGCCTTCCTAAGACCAAGACTAGTTTTGACAGTGTCTATGTAGTGGTAGACAGATTTAGCAAGATGATTCATTTCATTCCCTACAAAATTACTCATGATGCTAGCTACATAGCTCATCTTTTCTTCAAGGAAGTAGTAAAGATCCATGGATTGCCTTTAAGTATTGTTTTAGACAGGGATGTGAAGTTCATGAGTCATTTTTGGAAGACTCTATGGAGTAGATTGGGTACAAATCTATCTTTTGTATCAGCTTACCATTGTCAGACTGATGTTCAAACAGAGGTGGTTAACAGGGTGTTAGGTAATCTTCTAAGATGCCTAACTAAGGAGTATGGACAGACATGGGATATGGTTATCTCACAAGTTGAGTATGCCTACAATGATAGTGTGAACCGAACCACAGGGAAGAGTCCTTTTGAGATTGTGTATGGGATGCACCCAAGAGGCATATGTGAGCTCAGAGATCTTGGAGCTATGGAACAAAGGAGTGGACATGTAGAAGACTTCAGTCAGACCATGAAGGAGATTCAGGAGCAGGTAAAGAGGATAGTCACCGAGGCTACACATAAATTGAAGAAGGAAGATATGTCAAGGAAGGATGTGCAATTTGCAGTAGGGGACTATGTCATGGTCCACCTTAACAAATCAAGGTTGCAGAAGGGAATTTCAACCAAGTTGTAGGTGAAGAGAGTGGGTCCATGTAAGATATTGGCCAAGTATGGCAAGAATGCCTATAAGGTGGAGTTACCTACCAATCTATAAATCTCACTAGTTTTCAATGTAGCTGATTTGATCAACTATAAGGGGACAGTCAAGAATTTGGATCAGAACAGTAAGGATATCTTCAAGGAAATCAGCAACGTCTCCTTACCTAATCAAGACAAGCCTCAAGCAGAGAAGATCTTGGAATCAAGAGTGAAGAAGGCTACAAGAAACAAGGTGTACATGGAGCACCTTATCAAGTGGAAGAACAAGCATGAATCAGAAGCTACATGGGTACAAGATGATCAGTTCAAGAAGCTTAGTATTGACTTGTCATTGATCTCTCCTTCCAATCCTTAGTGTTTGGGCTTAGAGGGGGAGAATGGTGCAGGGGCAGCTAATAAATCAACAGGAAGTTTCATTAGGTAAATAAGAATCTAAAAGGATAGTTTTGTTTTGTTTTCATAAGGTCATATTGACCATTGTGTGGAGAAGCTTAGAGGTGTTTTTGATATTTAGGAAAGAAGTTGTCAAGAGATAAATAATTGTAGAAGCTCATTTTGCTGAGTTTTCGAAAGTTGCCAAAGGTTTAAAAACACAGTGGATTTTATATTTTTTCCATTAGGTCATGAAGAAGTCTAACCAAAAGTAGATAACTAACTAAGGAGCCTTATTTAAGGGAAGCTTCAACCATGGAGCAGGGTTGGAGGCACTGATATTGTAGTGACATTTTGTGACATTGGAAAAAACAGTATTCTGTGAAGCAATTTCTAATTTTTGCAACTAAATGGTGCTTTAATGGATTAAACCTACTACTATTTTGGTTGTGGAATGTAGTGTTTGTAGTTTATAATCATTGTATAACACTATATAGCTTCTTTCTTCAATTTGTAAGCACTTTTTGTAAATAGTTTCATTTTACCCTGTTGCTGGTCTGAACCAGATAGGTTTTAGGAGATGGGGTGCTAGAGAACTTTCCCACCGTACAAACTATACAACCCCTTGGGAATAGTGCCTAGAAATCATGCTTGTACATAAGGTAGATTCTAGGGCTTGTGTGTGTGCTGGAGTGGCGAGCAATGTCTTGCCCTAGGCGAGCCAAGCAGAGTCTGGCTAGGGAAGACAAGGAGTGCAAGGAACATAACTTGGAGGGGTACTAAGATTTTGAAGAATTTATTTTTGGAAAATATAGTTGAGGGTATTGGAAAGGCTTGGTGGTTAGGAGGAGGCTCCAACAATCCATTTGGTGTGAGAAAACTCTGATAGTCTGGAAGCAGCCTGGAAAAGGCTTGTAAACCCTAGTTTTTGGCCATTTTTTAGTAAGGGCAATGTACAAACAGTACAGGCTCCAAACCTCGAAAATCTTCAAGGAGTGTGCATGGGAATCAAAACCCCAAGAAAAGAACCCAGGTCATTTGGAAGGTTTTGGAGTAAATTTCATTTTTCTCAGGTTAAGAGGCCTAATTGGGGCTCTAGGCTTGTAGCCTTTTCTAACCCTAGGAGAGGGTTTGGTGTGAGCAATGGAGAATTGGTGATTGGGGAATGATAAAGAACCCTAAATAGATGGTTTTGAAGCCATGAAAGTTATCACACACCCCTACATCAAGTTAGTGGAGCTTGGAGTTTTAGTTATCCTTTAGGAAGATTAAGGGCTAAGGAGAGATTGATAGAGAGAGCACCAAGATTGGCTTGGTTGTTTGCATGGTGATGGAAGTGGTGTTGGCCAGGAGAACTAGGGGCACCTAAATGTGTGAAGGGTCCTATAGGTCAAGAAGGTGAGGAAGAACACCAAAAAGGTCTTGCAAGCAAGACCTAGAGTAGGAATCTGAGATTGATTCCTCCAACCCCTCTCCCTATCACCTGCCTTGAAGACCTCTCAATTGTTTCAATGTTCTAGGTGCCTCCATTTCGAGGATTGCTTTTACCTTTGTAGGGTCTATTTCAATGCCCCTCATTGACACTATGTATCCTGGCAGTTTTCCTGACTGTACGTCGAAGACACACTTCTTTGCATTTAAGCAGACCTTGTACTCTTCAAGCCTGTCAAAGATGGAACTCAAGGCTACTATATGATCTCTCCTCTTTTTGGATTTAGCAAGTATATCATCAACATAATCTTTCATAGTTTTGTGGATCATTTCATGAAAGATTAACATCATAGCTCTCTAGTAGGTGGCTCTAGCATTCTTTAAGTTGAATGGCATATATTCCAGCAATAGGTCACTCATGGACAAGTGAAGGTCATTTTGTGTTGTTCTTCTTTGGCGATCATTACCTGGGTGTATCCAAATAAGCCATCCATCAAGGAGGGCATCTCATGCCCAACAGTCATGTCCACAATCATGTCGATGTTTGGTAATGGGAAATCATCTTTCGGGCATGCTTTGCTGAGGTCTCAAATTTGTGCATATTCGGATGCCCCCAGTGGGCTTTGAGACAGGACCTAAGTTGGATACCCACTCCGGGTAGGTGATCGGCCATATAAATCCTACGTCCAGTAGCTTCTTTAATTCCATTTTGACTAGCAAGGCAATCTGGGGATGCATCTTTCTCAACTTTTTTTTTACCGTCTTAGCTTCTTAGTAGACTGCTAGATGGTGGACCACTATTTCTGGATCAAGCCAGGCATATCGGCATATGTCCATGCAAAGTAAACCTTCCTTTCCTACAAGAAGGTAGCTAAGAGCTCTTATTCTTTTTATAGTAATGATTCTACATAAAAGGTAATGTGTGGAGTCTCCTCTATCCCCAAGTTAACTGGGTTGCACTTTTCAGCTAGCACTGTTGATTTCTCCTAATGTAAAGTAGCGAGGGGAATATTGAATCCCCCATCCTCGGGTGCCTCAGAGAGGTTTTCATCGTCAGATGCTTCCTTTCTTTTTACTATTTTTGGATCAAAGAGTGCCACAATGTGGTTTTCACTCAAGGACCTAGAGATTATTCTCAGTATTTCACTTTTGCGACTAAAGGATTTAATCGTCTCACCGTAATATGCATGTGTATCTTTTTCTATGATAAACCCTGATTTATGGTTACCACATGAAATTTTATCCCCTAGTCCCATGAACTCTGAGAGTGCTTCATTTTTTTTAATGTGTTAAGAATTGGTGGTCCTTGTTGGTCATAATCGATGAGTTGGGGGTATACTAGTCTTATCTCATCAGCTTGGTTTTCAAATTCAAAGGCTAGAGTGCTAATCATGAAAAGGTCAGAGTCCTCAAACAACATAGGTAGACCTATTTCGGGGGATTCATTGGTTAAGTCTATGGGCATCCATGTGGACATTGGCAACTGACGGGTGGTGGCTGATGATTGTGGGGTGGATACTAATACTTGAGGAGGTGTTCTATTCCTTCTAACTAGAGCATCTCAACCACATATGGTTATCCTAGGAGTGGCATGTTTGAGACCAAGGTTTCTCAAATGCTTTTCAATCATAAGGGGTTCTAGGAGGCCACTATCATTTTCCTGATCCTGTTATTTCTGTTGTAGCCCATGGAAAGCATCATTTGTAGTCCTTTACTATTGTCATCAATGGGGAGGTCAACTATAGGCCTATTGTCCTGGTACAACAAGCTTGATGGGTCTTCTTTAATCACCTCTTGGCCCAAGTCTCCCCAACTTCTAAAGCTAGAAGAGCTTACTGTGAATATCTGGGGTCGAGTTCTAGTGAGTTGTGGTTGGCCATGTGATCTAGGAGATTGTGGTAACTCTCCTACCACGAAAGAATTCTTGGGAATAGTGTAATTTCCACACCCATTGTCCTGGATTATGACTTTGATGTCAAAGATGGTGGAGATGTTGGGTGTCTTTGTCACAAAAGTGGAGGCGAGAGTGGTTGGGTCAACATATGGTATTGATGGGCCTTCATCATTCTTAGGAACTTGGGGGATCTTATAATATTTGGCTTCTAGGTTTTTGCAGTAATAGAATGGTTTTGGATCACCATGGACTGTGACCTCTTGGCCTTGATATGGGAACTTTACACATTGGTGGAAGGTGGATGTGACAACTTCTATCCCATGTACCCATGGACGCCCCAAAAGAATTTTATAGGGAAATTATAGGTCTAGAACCTGACAAGTTGTGTCTGTGATAGTGGGTCCCACTTGAATGGGAAGTTGTATGGTGCCCTGGGACACCCTTTCTTGATCATCATAAGCCCTGGTAGTTATGCCTCTTCCTTTCTTAACATCATCCTCAGAGAAACCTATGCTCTTTATTAATTTTAGGGTACATATGTTCAACCCTACACCTCCATCCAGTAGGACTATTTTGACCTTGTTTTTGCAAATGCACGTCTCTAGATGAAGCGCACGGTTATGGGATGGTTGTGTCAAAATATATTGTTCTGAGAATTTCAAAAGATGAGGTGTGGTGATATGTGACACCATAGCTTGCAACTAATCTGCATCAAGATCAGTGGGTATAGAAGATGAAGCTAAATCCTCTTCAAGGATCTTCCTATGTGTTGGTGAGATTTTTAACAACTCCATGATGGAGACTTGTGTTGGGGTTCTTTTCAACTGATCAAGGACATTGTAACCATTGGGATTAGACCTTTGATTGGATGTGGATGCTTTGTTTGGTTTGGATGATCCTGCAACAATGATTTTTCCACCTCTTTTGGTGACTCCACAATCAGCTTGGGCTCCCTTGATGGTTATGACAGTGCAATACTCATCTAGGGAGGTGATGACATGTTCGTACACATGGTTCACATTCTTGAATGGTGCTTTTTCCTTGTCATTATTATTGTTCCCCTTGTTGTTGTTGTTATGGTTTGGCATCTGATTCATGTAGATTTTGAGATTTTGATTTCTATATGGTTTCTCAACATATATGATTTTATTGTCTATGAGGTCTTGGATCAGATTTTTGAGCCTCATACAATTGGCGGTTGTGTGTCAGTTGATTTTATGGAAATCACAAAGATAATTCTCATTGTACCATAGTGGTTTGACTAAGGGCTCTTGATAGTTCTCGTACGTTGGAACTAGGATAAGTTTTTCATCCACCAATATTTTCATGATTGCTTCAGTGGATTGCCCAAGGGCTGTGTATTTTCATTTGGGGGAGTACTTGTTTCACTATGGTGGTCCTCTTTGATTGTTCACGTTGTTAATCATTTGATTATTTGGTTACTAGACCATAGTACTAACTTGTTGATTGTTTTAATTATTGTTTTGATGTTGTTGTTGGGGTGGTTGTTGGGTGTTTTTTCAAGGTGTGTTGATGACAACTTTAGCATTGACAAGACCATCATTGGTTACATTCTGATTCTTCACCCATGTGTGAGGTTTATCATTATAGCTTGTGGATGGGAAACTTTTTTTATAAGATGGAGCTCCTCCTTGTGAGATAAGGTCTCACTTGATGTTGAATGCCTTAGGGATTAACTGATCATAAGTGGTGATACATTGCACTTTGAGATGAAAGGCCAAGAGCCCATCAAGGTTTGTGATGATAGTGCCTACTTTTTGTTCCTCGGCTATGGCCCACTTGCTTTTATTGGCCTTGGTTTGCCACCTTTGCAAGAATGAAGCAAAAGACTCCCCCTTTGATTGTTTCATGGTTGATAGTTCTTCGAGGCTTCCATCCATGGGAGTGTTGAAAGCATAGTTTTGGATGAAAGTATTGATGATGTCATGTAATTTATTAATCCTTGAAAGACAAGAGAACCAGTCAATGGTAGGACCTGCCAAGCTTCAAGGAAATAGTCACATCAAGTATGCTTCATCGTAGGTGACTTCCATGCAATGTACTTGAAATTCCCTGATGTGGTCTTCAGGGTTACCCATCCCATGATATTTATCAAATTTAGGGATCTTGAATCCCTTGGGAAATGGTTTCATGATGATGCTCCTATCAAATGGATAAGGTCATAGATTCTTTTGTGGCTTGGGGGTTTTCCCTGATTGGAGGTCCATCACTTGTTGTGAAAGAAACTTGATTTGTGTTGAGACATCATGTTGTGGATTAGGGGGTGGAATGAAGAGGTTATGAGGTGGTTCATTTGTCAGAGGAATGGTTGGATTAATTGGTGGTGCTTGCACTTTCTATTGTGCCAAGTATGCCTACAACTGTTGTTGTACCAACAATGCTTGTTGTTGGTCCTGGTGGTATTGTTCTAGTAAGGCCTATTGCTAGGCTTCTTGTTGTTGAGTTGCTAATGCTTGTTGTTGAGATTTCAATTGGGAGGCTTCTTTTTGCTCTTGGTATTGTTTCAGCACTTGCTGATATGCTTGTTGTTGAGTGGCTTGTTGTTGTGCAAGGTATTGTGATTGCGCTTATGGTTGAACTTGTGCTTGTGCTTGTTCTTTTGCTTGTTATTGCTCTTGTGCTTGTTGGGAAGCTTGGGTTGCTTGGGTTTCCTATTGTGCTTGTACTTGTGCATCTTATTGTGCTTGTTCAACTTGCATTGCTTGTTGTGTGGCCTGAGCGGCTTGGGCTACTTGTTGGGCCTGTTGTTGCTGTAACAATGCTTGGGCTTGTGCCACTTGTTGTGCTTGTTAATTTTGTAGCAATGCTTGAGCTTGTGCTTGTTGTGTGGCTTGAGAGGCTTGGGTAGGCAAAGTGGCTTGCTGAGCAGCTTGGTACTGCTAAAGTGCTTGTTGGTAGGCTTGATGAGCTTTTAGTGCAATATTATATTGACTTGCTGCATTTGGTTTTGGTGGGAGTGGTGGTGGATTTGGAATTGTAATGAACGTAGTGACGGGTGGTTGAGATACATTTGGAGTGATTATTGTAGTGATGGGTTGAGATGTGATGGGTGTGATAGTAATGGTTGGAATGACCGAAGTGATAGTGATGGTTGGAATAATTGAGGTGATAGGTCCTTGGGAGACCGTGTTTTGATTTGTCTGGATCGATGTTGTTTGATTAGATACCATTTGTTGGTGTGATGTCAATGGTACATTCAGAGGATTTGATGTGATGGATTGATTGGTGTTGGGTGGATTTATCTGAATGGATTGATTGGTGCCAGGTAAAGGGGGAAGCCCTAAACCAAGGAATGATGTTGATGTGGGTGATGGTGGTGGAGGTGGTGGTAGCAATGATGGAATTGGTGGGAAGTTCTCCAGAGTAGATGAGGATGAAGCCCTAAAAACTCCACCTGGTTCAAATAAGCCTGCTTGTATTAATGGAAGGGATACCTATGCATCAAGAGCATATGATGGAGTTGCACAGAAAGATGTGTCAATGGTATCATAGAAACTTAATGGGTCATATTGATGGAGTGGGTTTTGAGGGATGGTGTTTGATATTCCCATGACAGTGTTGGCTTCCAAATTTTGGGTATAGATAAGGGGATGTTTTTGAAGGGCATTGAATAATGCACTCCCCTTGATAACAATGGGCTTTGTGGTGGCAATGGATGTTGTGGATTGTGGAATGGATTGGGTAATGCTCTTAGTGAATTGGCTAGTTGATATAAGAGGACTATCCACAATAGTGTTTATGTCAAAGTCCGCATGTAGTTTTCCCCCTTCTTTTGCTAATTCAAGCATATATTGGGAGGGATTCAATCTGATCATGGATCTAAATAGTATTTGATTCTCAAGATTGTGGAGCATTTCAGTGATTTTGTCTTGGGTCATCCCTGTATTAGTAATTTCATCCACTTTTTCCTCCTCTTGTGGATTTTGTGTGATGAGAGAGACGTCAAGAAGTGGGTTGTTTGGTCCAACTTGATAGTTTTTAGGAGCCTTCTGACTTAGGTCACTTGTGGTTGATGTTTGTTGATTATTCTCTATGTTCTTCTTGAGTTGTCATCTTGTTTGAACCATAAATGAGGCTCAAAATAGAGAAAATAGGTTGGTTTAAAGATCAAAGGTATGATGATAGAAGATGTGTGAAAAATGGATGATGATGGATGATTGAATTCTTTGAAAATATTGAGAGGATGCTAGACACTTAGAAATTTTGGCTTCTTAGATTTTGTTGGTTGTTTTTAATGAGCAACCAGGTTGGTCTCCTATTCTTCCTATGGAGTAGCCATCTCCAATAGGAGGCAGCTCGGAGGACTTGGACCAACTGACACGATTTAGTGCTAGACTGAAATCTTCTACACTTTCGGCTTTGTAGAACCAGGGCGGGTATACCCACACAATGCCTCAAATGAGACCATACATTGCTTTTTATAGCAAATAACTCCTGATGTCAAGCGTTGAGGACCTCAAATGGGGCTAGATTCTCAGTAGCTCAACCTTGAAGCAATAAGGAGATAGGGCAAGACATCAAACAAGATATTCAATGATTTATAAATTATTTTCTGAGAGGAACTAGGCCACAGGACAGACAGTGCCTAATCCGGGGTCATGGACTCACACACAAAAGATGGAATTCATCTGCAAACAGGACTCAATCAATGGATTTTGCTTTGCTAATGCCTTACATTAGCTATCAGTGCCTTACACTGACAATCCAGCTCTTGTATCAACCAGACTCTTCTTACCAAATCCAACCTGCAAACAAGTAATCACAACTATCTATTCAAAGGATTTAACTGCTTCCTTGAAGTAGACCTATCAACAAATAACACAGTCCCATGAAGTATGAGAAGATGAACAAAAAAAACACCTTATGCATTTATTCAAATGATTAAAAGCCTACAAGTGTGGAGACAATCTGATGATATGCATGAAAGATAAGCATCTTCATGTATTTCTACTAAACTGATTGCATTTACAGAGGGATTCAACATTACAGTTTACAAACTCAAAAATGACCTAAGACCAAACCCTAATCTATCCCAGGCTAATCTCAGAACTCAGAAAAATGTGGAACAGAACACCAAAGTTCAGAACCCCTACATTTGGCCATGAAATTCTACTTTATAGGAATAGGAGAAGCAACAAGCAACCAGCCAGATAAGATTACACATCATCAACTGACTAGGACAAACCCTAGAACACCTCATAGGCCAAGTCAAAAATTCCAACTGCCTCACTGGTCACATAAATGCAACTGGTCGGGCCACTGCAGGAAAGACATTCCCGCACGAATGAAGCCAGGCAATCTGCCGCCAAATCCGTGCATCCATACTCGAGCCATGCAGTCCTTGTACTAGAGCCGCATCACCATGAATGCTGGTTTGGTGGAGCCAGCGGCCAACCCTCTATCACCATGAATGCACCAGGCTTCGTGCATGAACATAATAGAAACCCTGAAATACGCGTGTTTGAATCTCCACTGTCGATCAACTGAGATCAGATAGTTGTCCTTAAAAATATTTTTCGGATCGTTGAAAAAGGCCTCCATAGTTGGCAAGACAAAAAGAGGTCAGCGAGACATCATACAAAATCAAAATGCCTCATCGAAATGTATCACTTTTATGTACTATCCATTCACCAAGATGAGGGCACATCTCTCACCAAAGCAATCCTTTCACTTGTTCATAGTCGCTATAGTCACCTACCATTGACAAGACATCACAGAGACTTCACCAAGCTTCATCGAAATGCATCACTTCAACTCACTGTGACACATAACCTCTCCCATCGATGAACTCACTTGCCAAATGTATGCCGCTGAGACATTTGACATTTCTTACTGATGCACCCTTGTATTCACTTTGTCGCTGTAGCTTATTTGTCTTGGGGAGACCCTTTGTAGATATCACATTGCTTTTCTGAAAACCTCTATACACATGTTCACCAAGAGAAAATAGGACTCTCACTGAAAGCCACATATGGAACCACTGTCGATAAGACTCGACCCCATCGCCATGACTACATACCGAAATAAGAGTCTCACCGAAACAATAAATCCTTCACCACCAGTCAGCGTAACAAGATGACACCACTGAGATGTTACACCGAGAGCCCAAATTCCTGCCGAAGAGATTATCCTATATGTTTTCGGTCAGTGTAACAAATCGTATTTGCCAAGACCTCCCACCACAGATCAAAAATTACACCGATGGGATCCTAGAGTGCACAAGTCAGGGAGACAAGATAGAACTCGCCAAGACCTCCCCCCAGATGGACGCGAACACACCAAAGGGAAAAGTCCATCGGTGAGACACAAAGAAGTCAGGGAAACATCTCCCTGACCTCAACCAACACAGGCCGATGGAGAAGAGATCTCAGGGAGACAACATGGGAATCGCCGAGAGGTTATCTCAAGTGCCAAAGGTCTCAGTGAAAACAATGCGGGGCCGGTAAAAATGGTAGCTAGGGGCCGGTAACGAACAAGAGACAAGGCTCGGGGAGGAACTTAAGTGAGACACGCACCAGCCAGATCAGTCACCAAAGGAAAAGAACAAGCCACTAGAAAGGAAAAAGAACCCAAAATGATCCCGCCCCTGCCTCCGCAAAAGATAGCAGATACAGAGCCGGAGCCAAAAAAAAACCAAAAAGCCGCGAGGGCGGAGATAAAAGGAAAATAAGAACCTCGCAAAAAGTTCCAAGACAAACCCCCAACCCGGTTCCACCCCCGCCAAAAGAAAAAGGAAAAAAAAGTGAGCAAAGCCAAGGTCGGAGTAAAACCTAAAACCATTAGCATGAGAAGGGTTCCAAAACCCGATTCCACTTCGGTCCCGCACCTGCCAAAGGAAACAAAACAAAAGAAAAGCGAAAAGGTAGAGCCGGGTAAACAACCAGTGACCGACGTAGGGCAGAAACGAAAATAAACACCAAACATGCAAAATCAGAACTGGGACGGATGTGTGAACAGGAACTAGAACTTCAGAATTTGGAAAAGTTCTAGTTTCGTTCAAGCATCCGTTTTTCCCCCAACTCTGAAAGAAAAAACCAAGGCAAGCAAAAGAGAAAGGGGAACCAAACTAAAAGCCCAAAAATGGGGAAACGAAAAGCCAGGAAAAACCATAACGTAAGCCGCCCCACCGGAGAGATGAACGCTAGCACATTGGGCTCAACCCTTGTGGGAGCCCATTTAACCCATGTGCCAAAATAAAAAACACCCCATAGCTAAATATTTGTCATGAAAAACAAGAATACACAACTAGACAATAAGAGAACCAGAAATGGCACTAACATAGGCTCCAGTTGGGGATGTATGCCCCTGGTGGGCATAGCAAGAATTTAGATCACTTGGAGAGCAGACCAGAACAAAAAGCCAAAAATAGACCAGGAGCTAACTGGACAAGGTTAGCAGACACAGCAAAACAAAACCGACTAGAAAATCAAAAACCTAACCTAATGTTCATGGAAAAAGAAATGCTTTAGATGAAGCACCACTTCAAGAATTGTCCATGAACAAGAAATTCAAGAGTCACTCTATTGATTCTTTATTTCATTTGATGACACTAGGCCACCAAATGAAAAATGAGAGCCAGCATTTACCCCTGTCAAATATAATTCTGCTAAATGAGCTGACATTCCCTAACTTGTGCTTGCCTCTGCCAATCTGCAGTAGTATGAATGAATGTACCTCTGCAAACATAAGTGTTAGGTTGCCTCTGTGCAAGTGAAAAATTGCTCTTTGTTTAGTTTTATCTTCAACTGGAAACCAGATCCAATAAAATTTATTATTGCCACACTCTTGATTCTTTGATTCTGTATCTTGTGGCAATACATGTGAATACTGATCAGGACTGCATAAAAACATAGTCTAATCATAATTAGCTACCTGAAAAAATATGTTAGTACCTCTCAATAGGCTATCATATTCATCATTATAAACATGTACATGATCCTTATGCATTTGAAAGTCAGGCATACTTCCAAAATGTTGACTGCTATGTGACAACAAGCTATCATATTCACTATTTACATTACCCTGAAGCTGAAAATAAATAGCTCCAGTGCTCTGCATATTGTCACATTCTGTGAAAACTTCATCAAGTGTATACAAAGGGATACACTCACCGTTGAACACATCATGCAACTGCTCTATATCATTTTCAGTAGAAGGAGGCACATCATTAGTGCAATGATGGTTTAAACTACTACTCCCACTTCCTCTTTTCACTTGGCTCTATTCTTCATCATGCTGGCAATGAGAGTCATCAAAGGACTCTAACTCATCCTCATGGGTTGTCCAACTGTCATCATCATCCCAATCTTGCTCATCATTGAGCAACTCTGGTTTAGAAGCACAATTTGATTTTAGACTAAAATCAGTGTCATCATGATCTACAAGATCACCATTAGAAGGGGCATCAGAATCACTTGCATCATACCTTGCATCCTATAGGTCCTCATCATCAAGACCGATATGAGTTGCCCACAACAACCTAGAGTTGTTGTGTGCACATCTTTGATATTCTGTGGTTAGCAAATCTAATATTTGTTTACAACTTAGTAGGTTAGTGCTCTGTCCTACCCTCTCAACCACTTCTTCCTCTTCTTGACCTCTACCAGGACTAGATACATCACCAAAGGTATCAAGGAACAAAGTTCTGAGCTAATACCATGAAACAATGGAGTGCACTGGTAAGCAAGTGAACTAATCATCGGCCACACCTTCTAAAGATCTGACAAATAGCTTCATGACCACATCCTCTTTTTCAACCTGACAATATCCAATCAAATCAATAAAAATGTGCATATGTCTTGATGTTGATTCCTCAACACCACCTTTAAACTTGGGTAAATATTTATTGATTCCCCTTAGGGTAGCATGTGGGTAACCCTGGATTTTATCAAAATCCAAAGGGCTATATCTTTCCTTATCATACTCTCTCTTATGAAGACAAGACTATGCCTTAACCATGGTATCATAGCTTGTAGAGGGAGAAACAGGACAACAATGCATCTTGCAAATGAAACCTATCCCTCTACAACTATCTAGTTACAATATTCAAACTTCCCTTGATGCTAGTGCTTGATCTCACCAAATAAAGGGGAATAAAGTTTTTTTAATGTTCAAAAAACATGAAGAATACCTAGAAATGTTGCAGTCATGAAACTATTCTTTGAATCTTCAATGGGTTTACTTTGACAGAGTCGCCACCTCTTTGCAGAGGATAGAACTTCAAATGATATGAAGCTCACTTACATGTAAATCTTTCTCTGAGTTCTATCCGACAGAGCACCATAGATCTTGTAGCTTTCAGGTTCACTGCAACAAAGCTTTTCTCTAGGTCAGAGATTCTTCAAACTTTGAACCTAACCAACATGGCAAACAAATATGACTCTTTTGATATGGCACCTTATAACCGGATTTCTGAGTAACTCCCCAGCGGAATTGCCATCTTGTTGGTTTTTTTTAATGAGCAACTAGGTTGGTTTCCTCTTCTACCTATGGAGTAGCCATCTCCAATCAGAGTAAGCTCAGAGGACCTGGACCAACTGACAAGATTCAGTGCTAGACTAAAATCTTCTGCACAATAGGCTCTGCAGAACCAGGGGTATACCCACACAATGCCTCAAATGAGACCAAACATTGCTTTTTATAGTAGATAACTCCTGATGTCAAGCGTTGAGGACCTCAAATGGGGCTAGATTCTCAGTAGCTCAACCTTGAAGCAACAAGGAGATAGGGCAAGACATCAAACAAGATATTCAATGATTTATAAATTGTTTTCTGAGAGGAACCAGGCCACAGGACATATCAGTGCCTAATCCGGAGTCATGGAGTCACACTCAAAAGATGGAATTCATCTGCAAATAGGACTCAATCAGTGGATTTTGCTTTGCTAATGCCTTACATCAGCTATCAGTGCCTTACACTGACAATCTAGCTCTTGTATCAACCAGACTCTTCTTACCAAATCCAACCTGCAAACAAGTAATCACTACTATCTATTCAAAGGATTTAATTGCTTCCTTGAAGTAGACCTATCAACAAATAACACAGTCCCATGAAGTATGAGAAGATGAACAAAAAAAAAACCTTATGCATTTATTCAAATGATTAAAAGCCTACAAGTGTGGAGACAATCTGATGATATGCATGAAAGATAAGCATCTTCATGTATTCCTACTTAACTAATTGCATTTACAGAGGGATTCAACATTACAGTTTACAGACTCAAAAATGACCTAAGACCAAACCCTAATCTATCCCAGGCTAATCCCAGAACTCGGAAAAATGTGGAACAGAACACCAAAGTTCAGAACCCCTACATTTGGCCATGAAATTCTCCTTTATAGGAACAGGAGAAGCAACAAGCAACCGACCAAATAAGATTACACATCATCAGCTGACTAGGACAAACCCTAGAACAGCTCGTAGGCCAAGTCAAAAATTCCAACTGCCTCACTGGTCACATAAATGCAACTGGTTAGGCTGCTGTAGGAAAGACATTCCCGCACGAATGAAGCCAGGCAATCCACCGCCAAATCTGTGCATCCATACTCGAGCCATGCCGTCTTTGTACCATAGCCACGTCGCCATGAATGTTGGTTCGGTGGAGCCAGCGACCAACCCTCTGTCGCCATGAATGCACCAGGCTTCACACACAAACATAACAGAAACCCTGAAACATGCATGTTTGAATCTCCACCGTCGATCAACTGAGATCGGACAGTTGTCCTTTAAAATCTTCATCAAACCATTGAAAAAGGCCTCCATAGTCAGCAAGACAAAAAGAGGTCAGGGAGACATCATACAGAATCAAAATGCCTCATCGAAATGTATCACTTTTATGTACTATCCATTCACCAAGATGAGGGCACATCTCTCACTGAAGCAATCCTTTCACTTGTTCATAGTCGCTATAGTCACCTACCATCGGCGAGACATCACAGAAACTTCACCAAGCTTCATTGAAATGCATCACTTCAAGTCACTGTGACATAGAACCTCTCCCATCGATGAACTCACTTGCCAAATGTATGCCGCTGAGACATTCGATGTTTCTTACCGATGCACCCTTGTATTCACTTTGTCGCTGTAGCTTATTTGT
Source organism: Sequoia sempervirens (assembly GCA_007258455.2). NCBI lineage: Eukaryota > Viridiplantae > Streptophyta > Pinopsida > Cupressales > Cupressaceae > Sequoia > Sequoia sempervirens. The sequence continues at coordinate 737,555,581 of VDFB02281492.1, read as the reverse complement.
CTCAGGGAGACCCTTTGTAGATATCACATTGCTTTTCCAAAAACCTCTGTACACCTGTTCGCCAAGAGAAAATAGGACTCTCACCGAAAGCCACATATGGAACCACTGTTGGCAAGACTCGATCCCATCGCCATGACTACATACCGAAATAAGAGTCTCACCGAAACAATAAATACTTCACCACCGGTCGGCGTAACAAGATGACACCACTGAGATGTTACACCGAGAGCCTAGATTCCTGCCGAAGAGATTATCCTATATGTTTTCGGTCGGTGTAACAAATCGTATTTGCCAAGACCTCCCACCGTAGATCAAAACTTACACTGATGGGATCCCAGAGCGCACAAGTCGGGGAGACAAGATAGAACTCGCCAAGACCTCCCCCCGGGCGGACGCCAACACATCGAAGGGAAAAGTCCATCGGTGAGACACAAAGAAGTCAGGGAAACATCTCCCTGACCTCAACCAACATAGGCCAACAGAAAAGAGATCTCGGGGAGACAACACGGGAATCGCCGAGAGGTTATCTCGGGCACCAAAGGTCTCAGCGAAAATAGCGTGGGGCCGGTAAAAATGGTAGCTAGGGGCCGATAACGAACGAGAGACAAAGCTCAGGGAGGAACTTAAGTGAGACGCGCACTGGCTAGATCAGTCACCAAAGGAAAAGAACAAGCGGCCAGAAAGGAAAAAGAACACAAAACAATCTCGCCCCCACCTCTGCAAAAGATAGTGGATATGGAGCCGGAGCCAAAACAAAAGCAAAAAGCCATGGGGGCGGAGACAAAAGGAAAACAGGAACCTCGCAAAAAGTTCCAAGACAAACCCCTGACCCAGTTCCGCCCCTGCCAAAAGCAAAAGGAAAAAAAAGTGAGCGGAGCCAGGGTCGGAGCAAAACCGGAAACCATTAGCATGAGAAGGGTTCCAAAATCTGATTCCACTTTAGTCCCACACCCACCAAAGGAAACAAAACAAAAGACAAGCAAAGAGGCAGAGCCTGGAAAACAACCAGCAACTGATGCAGGGTAGAAAGGAAAAGAAACACTAAACATGCAGAATCGGAACCGGGACGGATGCATGAATAGGAACTAGAACTTCAGAATTTGGAAAAGTTCTAGTTCTGTTCAAGCATCTGTTCCGCCCCCGACTCTGAAAGAAAAAACCAAGGAAAGCAAAAGAGAAAGGGGAAACAAAAAGCTAGGAAAAACCCTAATGCAAGCCGCCCCACTAGAGAGATGAACGCTAGAATGCTGGGCTCAACCCTTGTGGGATCCCATTTAACCCACATACAAAAATAAAAAACACCCCATAGCTAAAGATTTGTCATGAAAAACAAGAGTACACAACTAGGCAATGAGAGAACCAGAAATGGCACTAACAGATTCTTGGATGTTGGATTGATTTGATTTTGATGTTTTGGATTCTTGGATTGACATTGATTTTGGTCTGATTTTGATGTTGGATTCTTGGACTGATTTGGATAATGAGAGAATGGACCCCAAGATGTTGGATGATTATATATGGGATAAATTGGCTCACAAATGATAATTTGATTAAATGTGAGGAGAAGGATGCATCCACTCACAACTAACCAAACAAAATGACAATTTGATTAAAGGTGGGGAGAAGAATGCATCTACCCACAACTAACCAAACAAGATGATAATCCAACTATGCATATGAAGAAGGATGCATCTACACATACCTAATTGGACAAGATGTTTTGATGTTTTTATTTCAACGATTAATGGATTTTGTTTCGAAGATTTGATTGGATTGTCCAAAGAAGCCTAGCATAAATGGATGGTTTCAAGATTTTCATGATTTGTTGGTGAGATGATTTTGGCTGATGTTTGAAAGATGGATGACATTTAGACCTTTGATCCTAGATGTACCTAGAAGGACTCTTATTTACAAGACCAAGGTAGTGAAGAACATGCTTTTCCCTAAACAAAATGCTCAAACTATTGAAAAATTCTTGGATTGTGAGTATAGTAAAATGAATACAAGTTTGGATTGTCTCTTGACACACGTCTATAAAAGTTGAAAATCATTCTTTGTCTGAATCCATATAGCTCTGAGAGACACTTTTGGTGTTCTTTTGGACTAAGCTTCTTGATCTTTAGTTTTTGGATTTTTATCTTTCGATAAATCATTGAGGACACACGCGTGGGATTCAATTGTTATCTTTACTTAATGACTTCATTTTAATACAAACACACTCTTGATTAGGTTTCAAACTAAATGTCCAATTTACTAACTTCTTTTCACCCCGCAAAGTTCTATGTGGAATTCAAGGAAATCAAGGCAACGGTTACCCTATGTTGACCTTAGTAAGAGCAAATTAAGATATAAATCCAATCACTTAGAAAACTCTAAGGATGTAATCCCTAGGGTAAGCAATAGTTTTTTTGATTTTTTCAAAGGTATTTTCTCTAACTAAGGAGTTTTAAATTTGATTTTCACATTGAATGTTTGTTTCCCAATGTTTTCGAACAAGCAAGTGTTTTGATTCCAAGAACATGTACAACCCTATGGATAGAAAATAATGTATTTGTTGAGTTCCCACTTGGACAAGTCAAGCTACACCTACTCTTAGCAAATGATTAGATGCTTGACCCCACTAGATCCCCTCCACGACACTTGATTATATGGGGCAGCCAAGCATCAACACCCATGACACTCCCACGGCATGATTTTCATTTCTACTAAGAGTCGTAAAAACATGGGACGGCTTCAGAACAACCATTCTTGCACCAGCAAATAGAAAAGGATTTGGGTTGCTAAACAAATTGGTTCTTAATCAAGGAAATTAGGGACATGGCACCTTGCAAGCTTCCAGCAAGGCCCTAAAGGCTTTAATCAATCCTACTAGGGGTGCTTATACTTTTTATGGTAGTACCCCCCATTCTTAAAGACACTGTATGGCTAAGGCCTACATACCATGAGGACTTGACAGTTTAGTCTCATCCATTTATATACCGGCCTGAGTGAAAAACCGGTTGGAGTCACCTTTGAGTTATCCTTTAAGATGTGTCTCTTAGGTAGGCCCCTCTAAAGGTAAACAATAGTGAGCAAGCACATCCTTGGTTTGATCAATCTTCATTTAGAAACAAAGAGAGAACACACGTGATATACCTAACTCACACTTGCAAGCTTTGTTCAATTTTAAGATCCAAATTGAAGTGTGTGGGTATTCAGTTACATAACTTAATGTCACCAAAATGCCTTTTGATTCTCAAGATCACTATGAGGTGCAAGAGAAGCACATACGTCCTTTTCAATGATATTACTTTGGGTAAATAATTACAAACAAAGAAGCACTTGTTCATTTTATCCTTCCAAAGCAATGATTTGATTTTTTTTAAAGCACCAAAGGACAAATGAAAGTTTCCTTGTACAATTGTTAACCTTAAACCAAATCTAGTAAGTTCATCTAAAGTTCTTTTTAACCCTTTGTAGTGAAAATTGAAAGCTTTTGTAGTGTTATTTTTAGAGCCCAAAAAGATGTGAGTTAGCCTAAAATAGAAAATGAAAGCATAAAATGGAAGCTTTAAGCAATTAAAAATGCTTTGTCAACTTTAAATTCAATTCTCAATTCCCTTTAACTCCAAGATTCTTCTAAGACCGCCTCTTATCTTTCAATGTTGCAAGTCCCTCATGCAAACAAAATTCCTCTTCCTTCATTTACACCTATCAAGAAAGATAATCATGCGAGAATCAGATTATCATTTTAACCATTAACTTCAAACAATAAAATGTTTTTAAATGAAAGATGAAGCATTAATAATATTTTATCAAAGATCAACACAATCTTCATTAGCAATCCAACATCAAACAATTTTAATGCAAACAAGTAAGGATTTTGATTTTCATTCACTTAGTCCTACAGAAAATTGTAAATAAGCAATGCCAATCAACGAAGATGCACGCAAAACCATAAATGAGTGACTTCAAGACATAAATTTCTTGGTATTTAATGCAATATCTATGATATTAGTCTACCGATCTTCACATTCTCCCAAGAAAAAAAATGTCAAAAAAGTTTTCCTTCAAATGCAATTTTCAATAGTAAATAAAGATTTTTGCACAACAAACAAAGAAACACTAGATGGAACGTATCATTCAAATTGAGCACCGAAACTTGACTTGGAAACCACAACCTTTCATGTGACCTACTTCCTCTAACTTTGATCAACGTGTTGCCCTCAACTTGTGTATTATAACATTTTTTTTGGTAGGGCCTTTATTCAATACTTTCCACTTTGATTTCTTTCATGCACATCAACCCTACCTTAAATTGATAATTACTTACAACTGTAGAAGACACTTAATTGAATCAACAACCATAGATATTTATGTGGATCACCTTCATCGAATTAATGAGTTACCTCTCTACTAGCATTTACTCAATAATATGGTAAGAATAACGTGTTTTCTGTAGGAGCACATCAGTACGATATGATTTTTCCAAGAAGACTTTAGAAACTTTTAAGAGAATGCAATATTGATAGGTATAAATCCAAATTCAATTAACTTTTACCAACATCTCTCCCAACCTACGCCATTCATTGACCAGAAAAGTGAAATGCATGCCAAAATTCCAAAATAAATGTACATCACAGAGTGACCTTTGTTGTCCACACATCCTTTTTATCCGCTAGCTATTCTCTTACCATCACTGGCACACAAGTTGTGGCTGCATCAAGACCTTCATCACTAGGTCATGAGGAAGTTGGAATTGAGGGATGGAAATGAACCATGCAAGGAACTAGATCACATACAATCAACGACAGTCATAGTCCTATGCAAAGTAGTGGCAACTTTGATGTAACTGAATTCACGATCAAACTGGCACTTGCTCAAATAAAAAATTAGTGTTGTAAAATACTCAAAGTACTGATCATCGGATAATGGACATGAACCATGCAAGAAACCAGATCACATACAATTGATGATGGTCACAATACTATATAAAGTAGCAGCAACTTTGATATAAATGGTGTAATTTAAACCAGAATATGCATCAATCAATATTGAAGAGAAAGCTCGTGTCAAGAGATGCATAATGATCCCAATGCATAAATCATGGAATGCATTCAAGCATGACGCACATATTGAAGCTCATTTACAAAGTAGCTGGAGTCTGCTAAGACACAAATCTTGACTGATTTACCCAAAAATATTAAAGAAACAAAAATTGAGACTGACACGTGATTTGCACAAGAACTAAAACACACAGTTGAGTGAGAATAGTAAATAATGTAGCTTTGTGATAACTAAAAGAAAGCTCAAATTTAAACATTACTTTATACCTAGACATGACATAACTAGTCTTAATGGACCAAGGCAATCGTATTAACAAAGCAGCGTATAAATAAAGAAAGAGAATTTTTCAAAACAAGCTGCAAGTAAAACCAAAATAATGATAGAGCAGTGGGTTCGAGCCCTCCTTCTAGTGCCATTTTCTAGATGCTAAATCTGCAAAATGTTAGACTTTGACAAGAATTTTCATGGAAGTCAAGCAAAAAATAACAAATCCAGTATCCCCATGAAATATTACATCATGTTAGATATGCTAAATAAAGTATATAAACATGAATCATACCTATCTCATGGTGGAAGTGGTGCACCTTTGATGTGAAAAGGATTCCCTTTCCCACCTCCTTGATAAGCTTCGAATGATGTTAATGCCAAGATGCAAATGGTGGAGATGAAAATGCAAGATAAACTCAAAAATTCCTATAGTGCAAATACTCAAATTGTGGATGATCAAATGCAAAGGATTAGCTCTCTATTTATAAGAGAGAATGATGGAGAGACATGCAAAATGGAGGAATGTGGGACTAATCTTGAGCCAATGACAAGATTCCACTTGTCAAGAGGTGAGAGGATGAAGGTTGAGCACATTTTGACAAATGTGCCAGTAAATGATATTAGGTGGCTTTTCAAATTTGAAAGTTGGCTTGTTGGAGGTAGAAGAAAGGGTCTTAAATGCCAAGTGGGAGACATGTAAGAGAGGAGTTAAATTCTTTTTTGGATTTACATGTCAATTTGGAGGGAGATTTCAAACTTGGAGGTGAGAGGATGAAGGTTGAGCACATTTTGACAAATGTGCCAGTAAATGATATTAGGTGAGTTTTCAAATTTGAAAGTTAGCTTGTTGAAGGGAGAAGAAAGGGTCTTAAATGCCAAGTGGGAGACATGTAAGAGAGGAGTTAAATGCTTTGTTGGATGTACATGTCAATTTGGAGGGAAATTTCAAACTTGGAGAATATTCCCTTAAAGATGCCATGTTGAAAGTAAATAGAGATTTTAATAAATCATTTAAATTCATTTCCATGTGCAAGTGGCAAAATCTAGAGAATTGTGGGATTAGATTATCATTAATCGTGATTTGATTAATTTTAATGAAAGTTAGTTGATTGTGACATTCAACTTAAATATTTGGATTTATTTAAATTAAATGAGAACATAAATAACATTAGAGATTTAATTAAATATTTGGATTTATTTAATTAAATGAACTTTTTAGGAGATTAATTAAATAAAATTGATTTATTTAATTAAAGAGATGAATTTAGGAGATTAATTAAATAAACTTGATTTATTTAATTATAGAGACAGATGTGATTTAATCAAATAGAGTGATATATTTGATTAGATAAAGTTGATTTATCTAATTAAATAAAGATTCGTTAAAAGAGGAAATATGATGAATTTTAATCAGATAAAGGTTATTTGATTAAAATGGTTAGTAGAGGGATGATTCAGGGTGAAATGCAATTAATGATTTTGGATTAGATGCATGTATATTTTACGTGTCTACATCCTCAAAGAGAACAATTTGAACTATGCAACAAGAGTAACACAACGGAAACAACACGAAATATGGAGGCAAATCTAGATGAGAATATTCTTATTAAAAGAAATCTCAGTTACATTTGGTCGGCAACATCCAAGCTTCAAGATTCGAGGCTCACATGCCTCTTACAAAATATTTAGAAAATACAACATTCTAATGTGCTCAAACTTGCGAGCAACATCAACCTGATATTCCTCTATCACATTCCATGTGTTTTGATACTATACTTAGCTATCTATTAAAAGATTTATATCATATCCATAGGCCAAGAAACATCTGTGTTGGCCAAGAAATGATTACAATCTCCAAGAAGGAAAATGCAACAGATACATGAATAGGTCGGCCTTCAATTTGAATTATTTATCAACAGGTGCAAAGGAATGAAGTGTGGAACTAAACTCAAGGTCAAAAAAACTCCAAGGAACAATTAAAATCACACCATCAAGATCTTCAAGTCACAAGGAAAATCCATGAATGATTAGATAATCGTTAGGCTTGAAAACTAATCTGGTGCCGATTCAAAAAATTTCCACTTATTCTGGAAGCAATAACTTGCTAGAAAAAGATCCGATCAAGCTCAAATCTTGGAATAAGGAATAAGATCATGTCCATTAGGTACACTGAGATCCACACGGTCTGATGAGAAAATATGATGAATTTTCCAAACATGAACTGAGCAAGAACAAAATTAAAAGAAAATATTTTTGGTTGATGCAAGATTTCAATGAACCAAGGATGCTCCTACATCATAGATCCTTCTGCTTCTGCTAATAAAACATCATTATAGATCATGGGAAGAATCCCATTGATTAGATAAACAAAACCACCTTCAACACCAACACCAATACCCATACTTCATATGTTGAAACCCCCATACATAATGCCAAAATTGATCATATTCCATCCAATGCACCTCCAAATCTTGAGATCTTGAAGTTGTAGTTGGAGAATCATAAACTACAAGAATATTTGAAGAAATCTGAGATAGAAGCTTCTAATGCATAAATAGCTAGGAAGATTGATTTTCTTAAGATTTCCACACTCGCTCCAGAGGCTTCAAGCTCTAGACATACTAGTAGTGAGTCAAAAAAGAAGAATTTTGAAAGACACACTATTAGTGGAGGTGGTGGTGGGGATTAGGGTGGTGGAGGTGGAAGAAATAATAAGAATAATAATTATTATTTTGATGATGATGGAGACAAGAAAGGAGGTGGTAGTGATGAAAGTAGAAGGGGTAAGGATAGAAATCAATATGAAAAAAAAAGAGATGACAAGCAAAGAGATCCTCATAGATATCGACATACTAGGAGACCACTCCAATTAGATAGATATCAACAGTTGTGTTTCACCAAACTACCTAGCTATCCCAACCCATTTCCTAAAGATTTCAAACCTGCTCTAGTCAAATTTTCTAGAAACACGGCTCTAAGTGGTGAAGACCATCTTAAAGAATTTTCCAATGTTATGGATGACTTTGAGGTAGAGGTAGAGCATGTTATGATGAAATTGTTTATGCAATCTCTCTTTGAAGATTCTCGAGAGTTGTATAGGAGTTTTCTTGTCGAGAGCATTGGCTCTTGGGAAGAATTAAAAAGGATATTTAGAGAGCAACACTGTGACAAGACTGATTCAAGTTTTTTGTTGAATCTATGTAATAACATTGCTAAAGGTTCTAATGAGTCCATGGTTGAGTTTAATACAAGGTCCCAAAAGGATAGAAAGATGTTTCCTCCTCGTTTACAATTGAATGAAAATGTGTGCTTGGTAAACTAATGTAATGCCTTTGATACAAAAATGAGCTACTGCCTACTAGATAATAATCCTCAAACATTGAGGGAATCTTACAAGATGGTGGAACATATCAAGAATATCAACAAAGCAACTGGTAAAGTTGGAAAAAGATATGATGCAAAACTCCTAAAAAATCCAAAGGAGGACAAAAGTTCAGGTATTAAAGGGGGTACTCTTGAGGATAAGATTGATAATTTTATGAAAACTATAAAGGAAAAAATTGTGAGACAAGAAAAGGCTCATCCATAAAATTATCAAAGGAATGAAAGACCTCCTCGGTTGTAGGATGACCCATATAATACCAATTGGTATAATGGGAAGCCTATTCCTAATCATCAAAGAAATACCCAGAATAAGGTCCCTCTATAGAAGAATTTAGGAAATTTTATTAAAGAGACCCCTTGGTACATGGTTTTCCAAATGCCACATTCCCCTCAGCAATGTGCAGTTGCACAGATGGTTGAGGTGGAATAAGATGTACCTGAAGATTGTGATCAGTCAAATGAGGAGGATATTGACATACTTATGGTTATGGGTGATTCTAATTTTGCTGACAGTGAATGCTCTTCTAATATGGACTCCTATGAAATGGATGTAGACAATTAAAGAAAATTTCTAGTGCATATCATCAACAAGTTCTATCTAATGAGGATGTTGATGGTGATACCGAGGTATACAATTTGAAATCAATCAAAGATGGTGTGCCACTAAGAAGGATCTTAGATAAGGAGATTGAAAAATATATTGTGGCCTTGGCCTCCCAAGATAGAAGTTCCTATCATCTAAGGAATAGAATAGTCAGTGGTGAACAAGGCAGTCATGCTAGTCTTTTCATTAAGGAGTAGAATACCAAAAGAAAAGAGCACAAGACTAATGGAAACATATAATTAGATAAAGTTAAAGAAGCCAGGGGTGATAAAATTTGGGCTAAGAAAGTGGGTATGAAAAAATCTATTGAGGAATTTAAATCCCCTACTATGAAGATAAAGACATAGAAGCAAAATCTTGAAGTTACAAGGAAGGATGGCAAGCATAGAGTTGAGGTAACCAAAAATCAATAGAATAAAAGCATCGTAGAATAAGGTATGCTCCCAATTGAATTACCCAAGTATACTCCTATTGATATGTTTCAATTAATTAGCCAAGTAAAATTATATGTGCCTTTTCTTGAAATGATGATAATAGATGAACATAAGCAAAAGGTAGTAGCCCTTATCAATGGTGCTACTATGGCCTATAATGATTTAGTGGTGCCCACTCCACCCAAACTAAGTGAAAATGATAAGAAAGACAAGGAAGTTGAGGGAGTAATCACTGAGATCCCTCATATATTTCTAGGGAATTTAGTAACTACTTTTCCTAGGAAGATAGATCCATTTTTCCTCACTTTGATCGTTAAGGGAAATTTTATAAAAAAAATTGTATTATTGACTTTGGAGCATCCAATAACATCATGCCAACTAAAATCATGGAGGCATTGGGATTAAAAGTTGATATGACTCATGGTAAGTGATATGCCATGGATTCAAGAGAATTCCATGTTATCAGTGTGATAAATAAACTTCCTTACATATTAGTAGCCTACCCAAACAAAGATTTTAAAATGAGTGTGGTGGTAGTGGATATCCCACCTAATTATGGAATGTTGTTATCTCAATAATGGAGTGCATCTATGAGAGGAAGTATGCAATGTGACATGTATTATGCCACATTTCCCAATGATGGTAAGGATGTTCAAGTGGTGCGAGAACAAAAGGTATGTGTTGGAGCATGCTCCTGAAGATGACACAATTCTTTTCATGAAACTGATATCAATGATTTCAAGTTGGAAGAAGTACTGATAGAAGCTGATAGGTTCCCCACGCCTATAGAAAATGAGGTTTTAAGATTATCTGACAAGAATGGACTTTGGAAAATATAATTTGATGATGAAAGTTCTAAAGAAGGGTTTGGTGCATGGATATTATTAGTATCACCTAGTGGTAGTCCTTATAAATTCTCTTTCACTTTTTCTTTTGTCTACATGAATAATGTGGTAGAATATGATGCATTATTACTGGGACTGAGATTGGTTGATAAGTACAAAATAAAAAAATTAATTGTAATTGGTGATTTTGATCTTGTGATAGCCCAAGTTAGAGTCAAATATGCTTGCAAGAACAACAAACTGAAGTAGTACAAAAATGTTGTCTACGATTCCATTGAGTAGTTTGATGCCTTTGGAATTGATTGGATGGAAAAAGGATAGAATAGAGTAGCTGACTTACTTGCTAACTATGCATTGAGACCAAATGACATAAATTTTATAGGTATCTCTAAGGTTGAGGTATAGACAAGGCCTTACATTCCTGACAATGTGCACAACTGGAAGATTTTCAATGACTATGAGGATATTCTCAATTGTTTGAAAAATGTTAATGAATATGAAGGTCGGGAGATTGAATTTAGTGGATTTGTTGAAAATGTAGATGGAAAGGACATAGTATTTGGAAAGGATCTAATCTAGTTAAATACAAATAAAATCCCCAAAGGCCTTGTAGCACTTGAAAGGGTTTGATAGTCAAGATAAAAGAAAGATTAAGACAATTGTTGCTCATCCAGAGGTCTTGGAGGAAGTAAATTTGGGGACTGAAAATGCCCCTAAGTAACTGTATGTAGGAAAGAAGATGAAACCAAAGGTGAAGGCAATGTTGATTTCCTTATTGAGAAAATATAGACATGTCTTTGCTTGGTCATACGATAACCTGAAAGCTTATAAAGAGGAATTTTTTTAGCATGAGATTCCTCTGAAGGAGAATGATAAGCCTTTCAAGAAAAAGAAAAGACTAATTAATTCTACTATATCTCCCAAGATGCAAGAGAAGCTGGTAAAGTTGAAAGATGTTGGCATTATAAAACCCATCAAACATTCTTCATGGGTATCTAATCTGGCGCTAGTAAGAAAAAAGAATGGTGATATAAGGTTTGCATTGATTTCAAGAATCTAAATGTATCCTCATTAAAGGAAACCTATCCATTTCCAAACATGGAAACCATGTTATAGAAGGTGACTGGCTGTGACCTATTGTCAAAGATGGATGGTTTTTTAGGTTATAACCAAGTGAAGGTAAAGGAGTCTAAGAAGTATAAGCTTGCATTCACTACTCCATGGGGCATCTATGTCTATGTGAGAATTCCTTTTGGTTTAACAAATGTAGGTGCTACTTTTCATAGGGTTATGGATGTAGCCTTTTATGATTTTATTCATTTATTTATGGCTATATACCAAGATGACTTGACTACTTACTCCAAGGAGGAAGATCATTGTATGCACTTGGAAAAGGTATTTGTCAGGTCTCTAGAGTATGGAATATCTTTAAATATAAAAAAATGTGCTTTTGGAGTCATTGAGGGAAAATTTTTGGGGCACATTGTGTCTAAAGAAGGAGTAAGGATTGACCCTGAAAGGGTAATAGCCATAGATAGGATCCATTATCCAAAGAATGTCAAAGGAATTCAATCTTTTTTGGACAAATATTTTTTTTAAGAAGGTTTGTGACTAACTTTGCAAAAATCACAAGACCTATTTCCAAGATGTTGAAGAAGGGAAAAAAGGTGCTTTGGAGTGAGGAGCCTAGTTAGGCATTCAAGAAAATTAAACAAGCTATCAAGGAGGCTCCAGTCTTGAAATCTCTAAATTTCTTTAGGCCAATGCACATTTTCTCTTTTGCTTCTTTTCATACTATTGCTACTATTTTATTACAAAAAAATGAGGAGGGCTTTGAACAGCCCATTGCATTCTTTAGCAAATATTTTCAGGATGCAAAGCTGAAATATGACATGATTGAAAAGCAAGCATAGGCTCTGGTTAAGGCTGTGAATAATTTTAGGACTTACCTAGAGGGAGCTAGTGTCATAGCTTTTGTACCAAGTGTTGTTGTAAAAGATATTCTCACTCAAGAAGAAACTACAAGTAGAAGGCGTAGATGGATCAATAGGATCCAATAATTCAACATTTATGTCCAGATTACCAAAATAGTAAGAGGGTAGGGCCTAGCTAAATTGATGGCAAAAACTAATTTGGATGCTAACCAGGTTAATCAGGCAGAAATGGTTGATGTTGTACCTATCTATGATATGTAAACATGCAAATGGTATAGAAGTATTTTCCAATATTTACAAAATTTGCAGTGTCCTTCAAGCATGACTAACAATGACAAGAGGACATTAAAATTGCATGCCATCAAGTATGTGATTATTGATAATAAGCTATGGTGGAGAAACTTGGATGGAGTATTTCTTAAATGTGTGGATGGAAAGTGGGCATTAGGACTCTTGCAAGAAATGCATAATGGAGTTTGTGGTGGTCATTATGTGGCAAGGACCATCCCTCATAAGGTCTTGAGAGTAGGATTCTGGTGGCCTATTATCTTTAAGTATGCTCACAAGTTTGTTAATACTTGTGATGATTGTCAAAGGTTTGCAGGAAAACTGAAGTTTTTAGGGAATCTACCACTTAGGCTTATTTATGTTCAAGTCCCTTTCCAACAATGGGGAATTGATTTTATTGGAGAGATACCAGAAAATTCTAGTGGAGGGCACTCATGGATCCTTGTTGCCATTAACTATTTTACAGAATGGGCAGAAGCAATACCCACAAAAAAGGAAACAAGAAAGGTGGTGATGTACTTCCTATTGAATAATATTCTCATTAGCTTTGGAGTTTCGTAGAAGATTATTTCAAATAATGTTATATGTTTCAGATCTGACCAATTCAAAGAATTTTGTGATAAACATGGCATACAAGTTTCTTATTCTTCACCTTACCATCCTTAGGGAAATGGTCAGGTTGAGTTTAGAAATAAGAACTTAATGAAAATCATCAAAAGAGTGATGGAGAAGAACAAAAAGGCTTGGGACTCAAAGCTGAAGTTGGCACTTTGGGTAGATTAAGTGACTGTGAAAAAGGCTACTAGTTATTCACTGTTTGGCTTGGTAAATGTCCTAGATGATAGGTTGCCACAGAACAATTTGATAAAGATGTATAAGTTTGTAAAAGAGTATGATGAGGATATATGAAATGATATGCAGCACAAAATTAATAATCCGATGCAATTGCATGAAACTAGAAGAGAAGCTCATGTTAAAAATACAAATCTATAGCTGTAAGTCAAACACTTGCATGATAAGAGAGCTTCTCCCATAAAATTTGAGGTGAATAGTCTGGTACTAGCCTAGAATGCAAGGGCTCAAGATAAGGGTAGACATGGAAAATTTGAAGCATTATGGTTAGGCCCTTATCTAATATCCAATGCACATGGGGAGCATTCATATTTCCTCCAAAGCTTTATAGGAATTTTTTTTGAACTGCTAGTACATGGATAGTTCTTAAAGCCATACTTCTCCTAAGTATGTTATAATTCCATGTACATTGTAGGTTTTGTAAATTTTGTATATAGGTGTGTTTTCTTTCATTGTGTCTAGTTTAGTCTTGCTACCTAGTCCAGGTAGTTCCTATTGCAAATATGGGCTTGTCTGGTGGTGTTTTCATTGATGTTTTCATTGATGTCAACACTACTCAGTATGTTGTAGATAGTATATGTATAGTTGATATGGTGTTGAGATGTTGTGAGTACATGGAGCTATCTTATTTGGTTGCAGATGAGTTGTATTGATGAGTTTCCAAGTGCTTTTGAGAAAATTAATAAAGAAGAGAAGTCAGAGTGATGAATGTGTTCAAATTGTGCTCTGGCATGTGCTCTATGTTTCTCCTATGTTGATCCTATGCCTGTGTGGTTCTGGAGGTCTACTAATGGTGATCTAATGGTGATATATTTTGAGTTTCAGCTTTTGATGAGATTGTATGTGAAATTTTTGTCCACTGTTATGTGTGTTCTACTGACATAGTTGATCTTCTATCGACTGGAAGAAATGTTTTTCCTCTGTAGTCCTCCGCTGGTTTCTTTCAGATCTTGTGGATTTGGGATTTTTCTTATAACTATAGTCTTTGTGTTTTGGGAAAGGAGGTTATAGTTTGGAAATTTGGAAGTCATGTTTCTTTATTCCAGTACAGGTTTGCATAGTTCAGATGATCTAGTGAAAGGTATTCAATGTATGGAGTATATTGCCTTGCTGCAGACATATCTGAAAAATTTTGAGATGAGGTCTTGTGAATATTGAAGTGTGTTGAGGTTTCCCCATGTCATCTTCATGTCCGGAAGCATGTGCATCATTTTTTATTTGTATTTTCATTAGGTTTGTCTAACCAGGTGTTTACACTTCATTTGAAGAATAAAAATTAATTAATTAAGGAAGCATGTGGTTGATTTGAGAACATTATTTTTTATCTTGAAAAATAATTTTATTGGTCCACTCTTATTCCTTTCCACTGTGGGAATTTTGAGTTGCCAACCTAATTTGAATTTATGAAATGGGTTGTTTTTAGCCAACCTTGGTAAATACTTATAAGGTAGAGAATGATATAAAAGCAAGTTGAATTGTAAGGAGTTGTATGATAGTGTGATGCAAAGTGACAAAAGTGTGCCACAATAATAAGAAAAAAAGTGTGTGTGTGTGTGTGAGTGAGTTGTGATAGCAGTTTTCATTGTGTCAGATTCTTGAAGGAAGTGAGCTGAAGGTTTCTGAAAATCATATTTAAAGGCTATGAAGGTGTGTTAAATGTAGTGGTGGATCTTTTGTTCTCTTTTGTATCTGTAGGTAGTGAGCCTTTGTATTTGCATTGTGAGTCCTCTTCTAGGTAGTGATCCCTTGGTAGTGAGCCTCTGTATTTAGTTTTGAATCTTTATATTGTGAATTAACCCTCACCATGGTTTTTCCCTTATTGGGTTTTCCATGTAAAAATTTGTTGTTGATTGTGTTGATTTACTTTTTGTTATTTTTGTTTCATGCTCATATCTAATATCAAAATTGTGTGGTTGAAGAACTGATAAGTGATAAAGTTTTAAGTTTGAATTTGTGTGACAACTAATTCACCCCCCCTCTCAGTTGTCCTATGCATGTTTAACAATTGGTAGTAGAGATTTGGTTCCTTGTGTAGAGCTTAACAGCTTAAGGAAGATCTGATGGTGCATAAGTTGGTGATCCCTATATTCGATCAAACTGACTACAAAATTGGAAGGGACATATGAAAGGATATATTATCTCTCTTGGTTTCAAGACTTGGAAGGTAGTTGATTCAAATTATACACCTCCATCTGGAAGTGTTAATTTTGCAGATGAGATTGATGCTTTTGAAGAAAATGAGAAGGTGAAGTATGTAATTTGCATTGGTTTATCTAAGAATGAGCGAGCTAAGGTTTCTTCTTTGGATACTGCATTTGAAGTTTGGAAGAAATTAGAAGAAACATATGAAGGAAATGAAAAGGTGAAATTGACAAAGAAACTAGTGGCAAAGCGTAGATTTGTGAATCTGAAGATAGAAGAAGGTGAAGAATTTACAAGTTTCTTTTAGAGAATTGAACTGGCAGCAAATGAAGTTAGAAATCAAGGAGGAAAACTAATAGATGAAGATATAATTGAGAAGGTTCTGATCACCCTATCATACTATTATAGTGACAAGATCTTTGTGATTGAAGAGATGTGTAATCCTAAGAAGTACACTATAGAATAGTTGTTTGGTACCTTGCAATCTTTTGAGATAAGGAAGTTCTAGAAAGATGAAAAGGTAGAGGAGAAGATAGAAACAACATTTAAAGCAGTGAAGATTGAAGGACCAGATAGTGATGATGAAGAGTTGGAGGAAAACTTCACCAGGAAGCTAAAGAAAGTTACCAAAAAATATAAAGTTATGTTTCCCTTTAAATATTTTAGTTGTGGTAACATTGGTCATTATGCTTCAAGATGTCTGAATAGTGCTACACATAAAAAGAATAAGGATTATAAGCATAAGAATAGGAAGGATAAGAATTATAAGAAGTTGTACTATGTTAAGGAAGAGGTGGGTATTTTTTATGATGAATCTGACAATGAGTTTGATGATAGTGGATGCTTATTCTTAGCTTTGGAAAATAAATCTATATCAACTAACTCTGGAAAATGTGTAAGTAAGAGGGCTCTGGAGGATAAGAATAATTTGATGGAAGGTACTTTAGTTCCTACTTTCCATGCAAGACATGATGAAGACTACTAGGTAATTGATAGTGGATGTTCAAATCACTTGATTGGAGATAGGAGTAAGTTCACTAAATTTGAGAAATATTATGGTGGCTTGGTTATTTTTGGTGATGATTCAGGAGCTAAGATCTATGGTAAAGGTTCAATTATTTTTTACAGAGTGCATAATATTGATGATGTATATTATGTGAATGGTTTGAGGAATAACCTTTTAAGTATTGGTCATATGTGCAACAATGGCTTTAAATTTGTGTTTCAAAAAAATACCTGTGAAATTAGAAAAGGGTCCAAAAATGGAGATATGGCTGCAGTTGCAAGAACTCAAGGAAAAATATATCATTTGAAGGGAGTTGATAGTTAGTGCCTTGTATCTTAAATCAGTTGGTTATGGCACCAGAGAATGAGACATTTAAATTTTGATAACTTGGTCAAGATCAGTTCAAAGGAGATTGTTCGAGGATTGCCTAGAATCACAAGACCTGCTAATACTTTGTGTAGGAGTTGTCAGTTGGGGAAGAAAACTAGATGCAGTTCTAAAGGAAGAGAACACTGTACTATCGAAATGTTGGAGTTAGTTCACACTGATCTTTGTGGTTCAACTAGAACTGGAAGCCTGAATGGACACGGGTATTTTATGTTGCTTATTGATGATTATACTTCAATGACATGGGTTACATTTCTAAGAGAAAAAACTCAAGATTTGGATAGATTTAAGTTATTCAAAGCAAGAGTGGAAAATGAAGTAAATCTGAAAATCAAATGTTTGAGATCTGATAGAGATGGTGAATTCACTTCTAGTGAATTTAATGAATTTTATGAGAAGCATGGCATAAAAAGGTAGTTTTCTTCCCTGAGAACCACACAACAGAATGGAGTAGTTGAAAGGAAAAACAAGATAGTACAAGAAGTAGTTAGAACTATGATGAAAATGTCTAATGTACTGGATGTATATTGGAGAGAAGTGATACATTCTACTATTTGTGTTCTTAATAGAGTTTAGATTAGACACAACACAAAGACACCTTTTGAGCTATGGACTAGTAAGACTCCCACTGTAAAATATTTTAAGGTATTTGGAAGCAGATATTATATTAAAAGGGATGATGAAAATATTGGAAAGTTCGATGCTAGATGTGATGAAGGAATCTTTCTTGGATACTCTACTACTAATAAGGCATACAAATGCTTTAACAAAAGATTGAGGAATATTATTGAAAGTGCTAATGTGAAAGTTGATGAAGACATACGTAGACCTATTGAGATAGGTGAGGTTGAGCCTAATGATCCTATTTATGGACATGTACTGGATGAGGGCAAAGAAAAAGAAAAAGAAGAGAAAGAAGAATAGACTGAAGAAGAAGAAGAAGAGAATGAGCCGAATTCTTCTATTAGGACTCCTAAGTATGTACAGAAGAACAAATAATTGGGAACAAAAGTGAAGGTGCGAAGACAAGGAGAAGAGTTGTAGCTGAGGTAAATTTGTGTTTACTCTCTAAAATATAACCTAAATCTGTAAGTGAAGCATGTGAAGATGAAAGTTGGATGAGAGAAATGAAAGAAGAGCTACAACAGGTAGAAAAGAATCAGACATGGGAATTAGTCCCTAGGCTTGTGAATAAGAATGTGATTGGTTTGAAATGGGTGTTCTAGAATAAGCTAAATGAAAATGGAGAAGTTGTAAGAAATAAGGCAAGAATGGTTTGCAAAGGATATTCACAAGTTGAAGGGATAGATTTTGAAGAAACATTCACCCTTGTGGCTAGAATGGAAGCTATCAGGATGTTTTTTACATTTTTTTCCTACAAAGACTTTAAAGTGTATTAGATGGATGTTAAGTTAGCTTTTTTGCATGGTGAATTGGAGGAAGAAGTGTATATGGAACAACCTAAAGGATTTCAATTGTCTAATAAACTAGACATGGTTTGTAAATTGAAGAAGGCATTGTATGGACTAAAGCAAGCCCTTAGAGCTTGGTATGCAAGATTAGATAGATACTTGATGAAGCAAGGATTTAGCAAGGGTTTTGCTGACAATAATCTCTACTTCAAGGTACAAGATAAAAAAATGTTGATAGTAGTTGTGTATGTTGACGATATCATTTTTTGGTGGAAATGATGGCATGTGTAAAATTTTTGTTGAAGAAATGCAAAAAGAATTTGCGATGTCTATGATTGGTGAATTGAATTTCTTTCTTGGTCTACAAGTAAATCAAACTAAAAAAGGGATATTCATTTCATAATCTAAGTATCTAAAATAGTTGTTGAAGTTTGGGATGGAGGATTCTAAACTAGTTTGTACTCCTATGGTAACTGAATGTAAACTGAGAAAAAATGATGAATCTGCTAAGACTAATCAGAGGAAATACAAATCGATGATTGGTGGACTACTGTATCTTACTACTACTAGACCGGATATTATGCATGCAGTATGTCTAGTTGCTAGATTCCAAGCAGATCCTAAAGAAACGCATGTCACAGTGGTGAAGGGAATATTCAAATTTCTTAAAGGCACACCGAAATATGGATTATGGTATCCCAAGAGTGATAATTCTACTCTAACTGCTTACAAAGATGTTGATTGGGTTGGATTTATAAATGACCGAAAGAGTACCAGTGGTGGTGGTTTATTTCTTAGTAGAAGACTAGTTTCACGGTTGAGTAAAAAGCAAGACTTGGTTTCTTTATCCACTATAGAGGGAGAATATATTGTTGCAGCATCCTGCTACACACAGGTTCTATGGATGAAGCAAACTCTAAAGGACATTAGAGTGGTATGTGATGAGCCTACTTCTATTTTATGTGATAGCACTAGTGTAATAAATATCTCTAAAACCCCAGTTATGCATTCAAGAACAAAGCACATATCTATCAAATATTATTTTTTGAGAGAAAAAATGTTGGAGAATGAAGTCAAATTGGTGTATGTGACAACAAAGGAACAAATTGCAGACATATTTACTAAGACTCTTCCAAAGAATAATTTTGAATATCTTAGATAGAGGTTAGGGGTCATTGGTCATCTGAACTATGTGCACATGAAGGTGCATTAGTCTAGTGAATTCATGGATTATTTATTTATTTGGACTGATAAATGGGTCTACTCCATAGGGGGAGTGGAAAATATTTTCATTGTTGTGGGATGGGTGTACTCCTAAGGGGGAGTAATCAAAGCAATTGTTCTTTGCCATTGATGTCAAAGGAGGAGAGAAAGGTATGTGAAAATTTGTTGTAGAAGAAGAGAAGGTGTTCTCTTGAAATATTGTATAGCTTGTTGTCTTTGATGGTTTTTCACACCATGTGTTGCCATCAATGACAAAGGGGGAGATTGTTGCAAATATGGGCTTGTCTAGTGGAATTGTCATTGATGTCAATATTGTTTAGTATGTTGCAGATTGCACATGTATAGTTGAGATGGAATTGCGATTATGTGAATACATGGAGTTATCCTATTTAGTTGTAGATGAGTTGTATTGATGAGTTTCCAAGTTATTTTGAGAAAATTAATAAAGAAGCGAAGTGAGAGTGATGAATGTGTTCATATTGTGCTCAGGTATGTGCTCTGCGTTTCTCCTGTGTTGATCCTATGTTTGTACAATTCTGGAGGTCTACTAATGGTGATTGATGGTAATATATTCTAAGTTTCATCTTCTGATGAGATTGTATGTGAAATTTGTGTCCACCAATATGTGTGTTCTACTGGAAAAGTTGATCTTATGTGGACTGGGAGAAATGTTTTTGCTTCATAGTCCTCCATTGGTTTGTTTCAAATCTTGCAGATCTGGGATTTGTCTTATAATTGTATTCTCTATGTTTTGGCAAAGGAGGTTGTAGTTTGGAAATCTGGAAGTCATGCTTGTTTATTCAAGTATAGGTTTGCATAGTTTAGATGATCTCATGAAAGGTATTCAGTGTATGGAGTATATTGCCTTGCTGCAAATGTATCTGAAGAAGTCTGAGATGAAG
The DNA here is from genome assembly GCA_007258455.2 of Sequoia sempervirens. Taxonomy (NCBI): domain Eukaryota; kingdom Viridiplantae; phylum Streptophyta; class Pinopsida; order Cupressales; family Cupressaceae; genus Sequoia; species Sequoia sempervirens. Next base: position 737,534,854 of record VDFB02281492.1, on the reverse strand, counting down.
TCTTGTGGATATTAAAGCATAATGAGGTGTCTGCATGTCATCTTCATGTTAGGAAGCATGTGCATCATTGTTCATTTGTGTTTTCTTTAGGTTTGGTTGACCTGATGTTTACACTTCATTCAAATAATAACAATAATAATTAAGGAAGCATGTGGTTGATTTGAGAACATTATTTTTTATCTTGAAAAATAATTTTATTGGTCCATTCTTATTCCTTTCCATTGCAAGAATTTTGAGTTGCCACCCTAATTTGAATTTATGAAATGGGTTGTTTGTGACCACCCTTGGTAAATCCTTCTAAGGTTGAGAATGATATAAAAGTAGTTTTCATTATGTTGGATTCCTGAAGGCAATGAGCTGAAGGTTTCTACAAATCATCCTTTAAGGTTGTGAAGGTGTGTAAATGCAGTGGTGGATCTTTTTTTCTCTTTTGTATCTATAGGCAATCAGCCTCCACGTAAAAATCTGGTATTGATTGTATTCATTTACTTTCTGTTATGTGTGTTTCATGCTCATATCTACTAATAGAATTTTGTGGTTAAAGAATTGATAAGTGAAAAAAATTTAAGGTTGAATTTGTGTGACAATTGATTCACCCCCCTCTTAGTTGTCCTGTGCCTGTTTAATAGTTCCTTAGTTTTTGGTTCACTATGTTTTGACTGGTCTGCTTCAACCTAAGATTCTAGGATCTCGCCATGCTTGTGATAGAAATTCATCCCTAGTCGGAGCCACTAATGGAACCCCTAAGATTTTCATTTTCTATATCAAAATGCCACTTAATTTTGGGTCAAATTTGTATCTGAGCACTTAGGGTTTTTCTCCTATCGCTGTTTAAGGTTTTTAGGTTACCTAAGATCTTACTTGATGTTCCATAGAAAAATGGATCATTGAAATTTTCATGGTCATGTAGGTATTTCTTTCTTAGTATTTGATCTATTTTGCTTGATTTAATGATATAATATGACTTAAATATTCACATTAATTTTTAAATATTCAATTTATTGATGTCTTATGATAGTGTTGTGAAGTGTTCTAAAACATTTTTACACTTTTCTAGAGTCTTCTCATCATCATTCATCTAAATATCACCTTTTTATTCATCATCAAGTCCTATTTTGAAGTGTTGTAAAGTCCTGTAACAAAGATTCACGCTTTTCTAGGCTTATTTTCCTTATTTACACCTTTCTTATGTCTTGTATGACCCCTTTATAAACTTATAGGACACATTTAAGTGTATTTTTCAATGTAGACCTGAAAAAAAATATTAAATGCAAATTAAATCCCCACACCCTTTCACAAGCCTATGGTGGGACCCATTCGCCATGGGTGCCGAACAAGTCCCCCTTGGATCCAAATTCAAAAAAATTCAAATTTTTTGTCAGGTTTTTATTCAAAATTACCTTATGTCATCCTATGATGTTGTATTATTGGGTTACTAAGGAAAAAATGTGTATAAATAAGTGTTTTTCTCCTCATTTTACATCTTCTCATTCACTTGCATTCACTCATTCAACATCAATTAGCATTTGAGCACTTTGCATTCATTCAATCAAGCATTTATCAAGTACTTTGGAGCTGCCATTGCTTTATCTTCAGATTTCTTCAAAAATGGTTTGGTAAGTAATAACATTTGCAAGTTATTTGCAAGTTATTTGATTTCATTTCATTATCAAGGGTTTGATTACCAAAGTGGGATTTGACCAAGGAAAATCCCTATAACCTAACCCTTAACCATTTTTCCCCTCTTGCATGTGTGTTTCTAGACATTTTGTATGCATATTTATCAAATAAAAATGTGTTGAAAGGTGGTAAATAAGTCAACAAAGCATTTCAAGTCAACATCAACCTATTTCAAGCTTGGAGAAGACCTATAGGCTTTTTTATACAGATTTGACCTTGGCAACCCGATAGGAAGAAGATTGCAAATCTAGGCCCACAGTCCTTATTCCTGAATCTATAGAATTTTGGGAGAGGATTGATTCGCCATCTGTGGTGAATGAGTCCCACCTTAGAGCTGAAAATGTAATTTTGTTAGATTTTGGATCCTAACACTCAGAAACCAGTTTCCAACAGTTTTCATCGGGAGCAAGACTAATTTTCCCTTAGTGGCGAATGAGTCCTATTAGAAACCCATGATCTAATTGCAAAACAGAATAACCTTCCATAGAAGAGGAAAATGAAAAAGAAAGAAGCTTTGCATAAAAACATGCAATTTGATATATTCGAAAAGAACAATAATTACAAAAGATAATTTTTTTTATAAAAGAAAAGATTCCTAAAACTAATCTTATCTTGAGCAACAAGATAGCTCGATAAGATAAAGATGAAAACCTATAACTTAGGAATTAAATAATTACCTAAGTAAACTTATGCAAGCGTAATTAAATATTAATTACTCTAACACCCCCCCATAAGTGCAACTTAGGGAGAAGCAAATTATTATTCAAATATGAGTCCCGACACAAGGCCTAATGAGGTACTCATGTACAAATGTAAAGAGAGAGAAACCCCCCTCAGTGAGATGAACTGCTGTGAAGAATCACTAGAAGAACTCTGATGAAGCAACACTGGAACCCCAAATCCGGCAAGCAAGGAAAGATAGTTCTGTTTGCAAAATACCAATCGGAATCACAAATGCAATAGCAGGCCCGATGCCAAGGAACACTGGAAACTCACATACTAGATCAACTCTGGAATATGTAAACAACAGTAGATGAATGGACCCATAATGATGACAAATCTGGAAGTTGTGTCTCACGAAGCCAATGCCAAACTGAAACTAAAACTGCCCATAGGATGAGTACCATCAAGATTCTGGAACATTAACCATAAAACCATGGCCTTCAAATGAGAAATAATCTGAACCAATGAGGATCAAGAAACATAAAATCCCAATGTGAAGTGTGAACCAAAGCAAACCAACAATGTGTCCAGCTAAGCAAGAAAGAAGCTAGAAGGAGACAATAGGAAACTAGACAAACTCAGGCGAGTTGTCACCAAAATGAAATATGGATGCAAGAACCCCCCTTAATGGAACTTTATATCAGTTCGTTATTACAATACCCAATGATTGCATAAGGAGATAATGCAAAATTACAGAAACATGAGTGAAAATGCAAACCTAGAGCACGAAACAAAAATGAATGCATGCAAAAAATAAGTTACACATTTTTTGGAAATGACCTTAGATCTACACAGAGGCCAAAATCAGCTTTCCAACACCGCTAAAATCGAGAAAATTGGATAAGCGAGTCAAAAGATACGTCTCCCAGAGTGAAAAAAGAAACATCTGATTTCCGAGGCAGAAAAAAGCATCAAAACAGAAAAACCAGAAAATCTCACTAGTACCATTGCGTAGAGCATTGAAACAGCTTTCCGACGATATCTTTTTTGCAAAAAAAGGACATCGTATGCCCAAGATATGCTCATTTCCGTGAAAGTTGTCCAAAAAGGTACAATTTGGCCCCCAGAAGCCCTCAGTGGCTAAAAAAAATTCGGCCCCTGGTCACATGCAGGACCAGGGGATGGTGTGCAGGAAGTAGGTGGCAGAACACTAAGGACAACCTTGGAGATATAAGCCCTCGGGGGCTGGCGCGTGGGTGGTGGCACGACAAGAAAATCCGCTGGTGGCGGTGGTCCGGCAGTGGCCGATGGGAGGCCGCCAGGTGGCGGGTGGGTGGTAGCCTCCATTTATACTGGCTGCATAAAACATTTGCGATTTTTTTGATTTTTTTAATGTTTTTTTTATATATTTTTTCAAAAAATGAGCCCCAAAAACTGTGCCTGGGGGCCGTACGGCCCCTGGGCAAAAAAATTTTGCTTCTCTAGACGACTGTGTCCAAATCAGGTTTTTGGGCTTTGCGAATCCAACGGCGAGGTCCGTTTGGGCCCAAAGTGCTTCGAAAATTAGGGGACCCCCGGATCTATCTAAAAAATCACCGATCTTACAACCCTTGCAGATCTGGAAAACGGTGATGAAAATCAATGAAATAAAAGCCATTTATGACTTTTTCCAGCACTCTGGATCAAACAGAAAACCTCGATCTGATCCAAGACAGTGCATAAATGTACTCAAGGATTGAAACCCTCGAGGGACCTCGAACGAGATTTGCACTGTGTTCCTCTGAAAATGCTGAGAAGGGGCTGCGAATCGAGGCTCTGATACCATGTTAGAAACCCATGATCTGATTGCAAACCACAATAACCTTCCACAGAAGAGGAAAATGAAAAAGAAAGAAGCTTTGCATAAAAACATGCAATTTGATATATTGGAAAAGACCAATAATTACAAAAGATTATTTGCTTTATAAAAGCAAAGATTCCTAAAACTAATCTTATCTTGAGCAACAAGATAGCTCAATAAGATAAAGATGAAAACCTATAACTTAGGAATTAAATAATTACCTAAGTAAACTTATGCAAGCGTAATTAAATATTAATTACACTAACAAGTCCCACTGTTGATTTTCAATAATTTTAGACAAAATTCAAAATATTCTAGATTCCTCATTCTTTGTCTAGGTGCACTTTGATTCAACCTTCTTTCTTTCTATTCTAAATTTTGGTCATAATTACTTCATTCTTGCATATCTCACCATGTTTTCAAACATTGCATATTTCTTTCATAGCTAGTCAATTTCATTTCTTAGTTGCATTCAAATCATTTCATTTAGCACCTTACATCCTTATTTGAGTGAGCCCTTCAATTTTTGTATTAGTGGAGTGTGGCCTAGAGGATTATATCTCTCTCCTTTTAGGTGAAAGATTCTAAGAGTGTAAGAGAAGGACATAGAACCTTCCTCTTGCATTTCACCCATGATGGAACCTTAATTTCCATGTCCCATCTCAAACCCTGGTTGCACTTAGGGAAGGGTTTAGGATTCATTTTCAGCATTTTAATGTTCTATTTTTTTGTTGACTCCCTATTTCCCATTGTCGGTCACTATTAAGAATTTTTTGTGCATTTTTATTGATTAAGCAACTGGTTCCCTAAGTCTTTTTCCAAAAAAATAATTGTTCTTGCGATCTTTAAGTCCTTTTTCAATTTGTTATATTATCCTAGGAAGTCCCCTCAATTAAGAAAAACTTATGAGCATGTGCATAAATTTTTTCACTTAAGTTCAATTGGCCTTTTGTCTCTACTGCTCATCGTTGATCACTTTTGAAATGTATGTTTCAAATCAGTGATGAGCGATAAGGTAATATCTTTGATATCACTCATCGTGAATAGTTCTTTGAGTCTCAAGTTGTAAATAGCGACAGGTGAGGTTCATAGTACTTTGCAAGGATCGCTTATCACTAATATTTTATGACCTCTTGAGATTATAATAGCAATGAGCAATACCCTCCAACTATTTGATCGTACTTCCCATTGCTTATTACAAATGTGCTATAATTTGATTGATTTAAATTAGTGATAAGTGAGGACATGAATTATTAATTTCATCACTTCTCATGGATTTTTCTTGAACATCAAGTTCTTGATTAGTGATGTACGATATGTAATGACACTAAGATCATCATTCATCGCTAATCACTTGCAAACCTTATGAGGAGGATTAGCGATCAGCAATAAAGTGCCTTTTGTGAAAGTTTTCTCTTGCTAACATGAATACATCTTATCTATGATATCTTTTTGTGTCATTGACTATTTATGTAGGTGTATGTGTCAACATGTGATGCTTCCATCTCTTATCATTGATAGAGCTAGATGAAGGAGAAGTGAATTAGCGATGGGAAACAAAAATTACACAAAAGGGGCAATGTGGTGAAAGGATTTTGTGTAAGGTACAAGTAAAGGTGCTGAGAATGATTGGTAACCATTGATATAATTCTGAAGCTAAGAGATCAATGATCGAGTTTTAAACCTAAATGACTAATTGTCAATTCGCTTGCGCAATCTTTTTATCAAATATTAATGGTGACACACTTCTCTCTCAGTCATAACAGAAAGTAGATGCCTAGTTGATTGTGCATAAGAATTCATTGGCTGGTGGAAGGAGTACCAGAAGCTAAAAGGTTGCGAGGAAAGCCCTAGAAGTTATCAGGAACTAGGGTGACACTACTTCTACCTGGGTAAGATAAACTGATATCTCCTTCTAGCTAAAGTAGTATATTGAAATTCCCTGGAAAGTTAGTAGAAAAGTCAAGGAATTGGCAATTCATTCGTTCCTGGTAGTTTCAGATTGATAATTGAGTAATGTATAAGTTGTGAAGAAAAGTTTCATATTTTTTCTTGGTGTTTTCTTCTATCAAAATTGTGGAGGTTTTTATTTGGCCATAAGAAATTGTAAACCCTAGTTCCAGTCACATTACCAGCATGAGTGACCCAAAGCCTAGTGAGTCTAGTATTAGACCCAAAAGGAAGCCAACACAGAGGAGGGTCAAAAGACATAGAACTTGGAATGTTTCAACTGAAGCTAACCCTAGACCAGTGATTTGTGTATGAACCTTTACCCATCACTCCTGTAATGTCCACTAGGTCTAGGAGTGCAAAGAAAGAAATAGAGAAATTCATGCAAGAGACCTCTAGAGGTATCAAAGGAGGGTCATGAATTGGTAAAAGGCCCACGGGACAAGTTGTTGTGACTACTAGGCTGATTGATAATTCTGGTGACATGGTGAAAAACCCCAACCTCAGAGTGGATGGCAACTGTTTTGATATGCTTTCAATAGATGAAAATTTGGCAGGCCTACATGTTATTTGTTGATGTTGAACCTTGGAAAGCTGGTAGTTCTAAATGTGTTTGTGGAAGTTGACTTAATGGTGGAGTTGGCCAGGCATTATAACCCTACTGATAGGACAATCAGAAGTGAGAATGGAGATATAGTTTTGGAGGTGACAAAGGATAAGATAGGTGTTTCTGGGTTGAATCCCAATTATTCTTCAAAGTCTAGATGTGCTAACTTGTATGAGGAGTATCAAAGGAGAAAATTTTCATGTAAATAAGTATTGCTTAAAAGACATAGAAGGAGCAAGGGAATGTTTACTGATAAGGATATTGAGCCTTTTGAGTGTGAATAATTTACAAATTATTTCAAAAACACTTACTATTTTTAAATCAAGTACTGGCTCAAGATTTTGAGGTGAGAATAGATCCTGACTTATTGGTAATGGTGGAGGATATACAAATCCATAATCAAAACACTGGTTTTGATTATGATAACTTTGTCACTAAAATGATGCATGAGGACTTTCTCAAGTTGAAAAAGGAGGTACTCCCTTTGCCTTTCCCTCATTACTCTTTGTTGATGCATATGCTCTTATGGGAAGGTCACTATGAGTGGAAGAGGAAATTGACTTTGAAGATGAGGGATAGTAAAGGTGAGGCTAACCCTGAGTAGATGTGGAGATACATTTTGGATCAAGATTTCTCCCATTCCAACTACATCTTGTTTTCCAATGTTGTGAGATATGGTATCTTAGAATCATTAGGAGTAGCACCTAGACTCAGACTCTCTCTAGAGATCATGAGCCTTATGCACCAAAAAGATGTACCAGGCTCCTAAGTAACACATAATTGGGATAACTGGTTTCTACATTCAAAATATACTATGATCAAAGCTTATGGAGCTAAGGTGGAACCTCATTGTCTACTTTTGTATGTTTTAGACAGATTAGCTTTCATAGAGCTCATGTGGCAAATTGATGTCATGGATTATGAAATGTTTAGAAAGGACAGAAAGGGCACTATATTAGTTGCCCAATGTACTTTTTCTTACTTTAAGATCACTGCCCCTGTGGGGTATGAAAAGCTTGGAATTATGGTAAACAACCTTAGAATGCCTATTAGTGATATTAGAGTTTTTGATCTAAAAAGGTTTGTGGGAGAAAGAAGAAAAAAAATAACTTAGGCATGATACAACATGAATTTCTATATAGGGATGATGTGCTAAGGAATCTAACAACTGATGAGGCTGGCATGGATAGGAAAATGGAATGGACGGCTATGATGAACCTTGAGGAGAAGATTATGAGAAGGAATTCCTTCTACATTAGTCCATATGATGTAATTACAAATCCCTTGGAGAGGGCTTTAACTATGATAAGGGATTATCAATTTGGTGAGTTTAAAGTAAAGGTAAACAAGATTGTAGACAAATCCCAAGTCCTCTTAGAACAACAACTACAGTGGAAGGTTATGGATGTCCCAGAATAGCCTATAGAAGTCCAAGAAGAAAAAGTGGTAGAGCAAGTGCCAAGAAATGAGGAGGTGGAACAAAAATTTCCCCTCCCTAAAATTATAGAAACTCATAGTTCAGATATTCCTCCTGAAATGATTTTCAAGTGGCAGTATAACAGAGAAGATGATGATAATCCTAGAATTAGGAACTGTGATTAGTTTTTGGTTGATGATAAGTTTGTGCAAACCAAAGAGTTCTAGGAGTTTATGATTCAACAGAGGAGTAAAGAAATAAAATAAAGACTTGAATTATCCTAAACAAGTGTTGAACTTTCTCGCCAAGAGGAAGCTGAGAAAGTAGAGGAAGAGAAAATTAGGGCTGAAATTGTAGCTATCACTCCTACTAAGGCTAGAAGGATTGTCAAAGATAGTGGAATTATTTTGTTTCTAGGATGTACTATCACTGCATCCATAGCAAATGATGTAGTTAGGAGAGATCCTCAAGCTTTGGTATCTAAGGATCAATTTGAGAATAAAGTATTTGGTTCTAGATATAATCCAAAATTTCATACTCTTGCAATATGGTCTATGGATCGTAACACTAGTAAACATGATGTTGCTAGGCCTATTGAAGAATTCATTGGTTCACAAGTGGTTAAGAGAGCAACTCACATAACTCCTATCCAGGTAGCTGAGTTAACTACACATGCTGCAATGCTTAGTGTGGATACAAGACATATTTCCCAGAAGAAGTATGAATCCTTGGTTAAGGAATATAATAAATCTTTGAATGAGTTGAGTCAAATGAGAGCCACTATTCAAGCTCTTCAAAAGGGAATGAATCAACCACCTTCTTCCTCTTCTTCTTCATTTGATATATCTACACAAGATAGGGAGACTTTTTCCCTAAGAATTGATGATTTGAAAGGACAATTGGCTACTGAAAAGGAAAAAGTCAAGCAAGCCACATTGGAAACAGTTAAAGTGGCTAATGAAATTTTTGAGGATGTGTTAAAGTATAGGGTAACCAAGTTGGTTCACAAAGCTAATGATGTTTGGGCCACATATAAAAATATTCAAGAAGCAAATACAAAGTATCTACAAGTATAGGAAGCCTTTAGGAGTGAGTGGAATAACTGGATAGCTAGGGTAAGTGATTTGAATGAAATGATGCCAAAAATGAATGAATACCCCAAGGCATCCACAAATATTTTTGACATCTTGTAGAATATTGACTCAATAAAAGAGATAACCACCTTCCATGGAAAGTTGGGTGTATATATCTAGAGTAAGTTGAAAGTATTCAAGGAAATGGAAAAATGGGGTATGCCTCAAATATTGAATCCAAAAGGTGAACTGTACCCATTTGAGACCTAGAAAAAAGAATTGGGAAGAATTTTTGAGAAGGCTATGATTCAATTATCTATCACTAACTACTACTTGCTTAATTCAAATATTGACACAATGTTTGAAATTGAATAAAAAATGGATATGTTTGTTAAAGAGGCCAGGATTTTAACAAATGCAAGGTACACTCAATACATTACTAGGATACATGATTTGTTGAATATTAAATGGCTCACTGAGGAGGAATACAACACTTGGTTGGAGAAATAGACAGATTGAATCTGTGTAAAGATCAATGAATAAGGTAAATAATGGATAGGAGAGGAATAATACACAGCCCGAATATAGTATAGATTAGGCTTATGGTATAACATGGTAAAATATTATTCTCTCCTTGTATTCAAGTGAATGGAACATGGTGCTAATGTGGATTAACAAATTTTGACCTTTTTTCTACTTTCCTTTCCTTTCTTCATAAGTTTTGTGATTTTGATTCTCTCACGATTGGCATTTTGAACACATGGAGAATATCTTGTAACAAACTAATGATGTTTTGAGTTGGGACCTATCTACCATGAAGAGTTGACAATTAATTCTGCCTCATGTCTTATTCACTCCACCTGAGCACTCAAGTATAGTTGAGAAAGGAATGTTGTTACTATGTGAACCAAGATGCTAATACCTGCAAAACACAACAAACAAACACATTAGAAGATTGAAATGCAAGTTAGAATGTAGATTCCCCATGAAATCCATTTGCAAAGCTTAAATTAGGAAAAGGGATGAAGAACACAATAAGAAAACAATAAAAGAGAGATTGAATCCTAATTAAACAAGCAAACTCTTGATCCCATGGGGGAATTGGTGCCAATTTGATGTGAAAATTGGCCCTTTCCCAACTCCTATGATGCAATGTTGAAGATTGATGAAGAGTGATCCACTTTGTTGAAGATTCAAATGTGCTCCATGATGAAAAACCCGCATAACCTAGCTATGGATAGATGAATCTTGCAAATGATTGAAGATGTATCTGAGTATAGTAAGCTTACTCAAATGGTGGATGATGAAATGAGGAGGTTAGCCTCTTATTTATAGAATGCTAAGATGGATGAATGTTCAAAATAGAGAAATGTGGGACTAAGAATTAGCCAATGGCAAAGTGCCACAAGTGTCAACATGTGAATGGAGGAAGCTTGAGCACATTTTGATCAATGTGCAAGTTTGAAATTTGAATTTGATGAGGTGACATGTTTAGGGGGGATGAAAGATGAGTTAAATGCCAAGTGTGAGACATGTAAGAGCTTTAAATGATTTGTTGGATGGACAAGTCATTTTAAGGAATATTCCCACTTGGATGCCTTTTTTGAATGAAAATAGGTGATTTATAAATCAAATAAATGATTTAATTGTGCAAGTTACAAAATCTAGAGGATTGGAGTGATTAGGATTAAATTAATCAATATTTGACTAATTTAATGAGGGATTAGTTGATTTGACCATTTTGACTTAGATTTTAGGATTTAAATAACTCAAAATGAGAAGAGAATGATTTAGACTTAGTTAAATAAATATTATTTATTTATTTAACCAAAGGGGGTGATGTTAGATTAAATTAGATAAATGTTTGATTTACTTAATTTAATTAGATGAACTTTAGAGATTTAATCAAATAATTTAGATTATTTAATTAAATAAAGATAGGAAGATGAAATGACCTCGCTAATTACACAGACACTGATTTAATTAAATCGAGGGATTTATTTAATTAAAAGGGGAATTATGATGACTTTAATCAAATAAGGCTATTCGATTAAATGGTTAGACAGAGGGATAATTCAGGATGAAGCAATGTTAGTAGATTAGGATCGAGTGCATGTACATTTTACGTGTCTACATTTTGCCCCTCTTTGAAGCAATGTACTTGTTGCACTGGTTCAAAGAATAAATTGTTTTGATTAAAATTCAAAAATTCTTTTATTTTTTCAGATGCCCCACTATTGCCCTAGTGACAAGAATTATGATGGTATACTATCCCCTCGAGAGATCGGGCGAAGAGGCTTGATTTGAGGGTCGATCTCTTGACAAAAAGGTTCAAGATCAGTTCAAATCGAATATGTGATGTAGATAGATTTGATGATGTAGATAGTCATCAGCCATGGGTAGCCTCATGCCTATTTTGATATATTACACCCACTTGATCCCAATTTGTACCATGACAGTTACATTATTAATGATGAGATGATTATGATGTTTATATGAAATGGATGATATGATGATGCATGGATGATTATGAAAATAGATGATAAATGTATGGTTTATGAGATGTTTAGAATAACCAATCTATATTATGCAATGATGGGGATGAATGCATGTGGTATGATTAATTCTTTATATATGATATGATATTCATTACGCAGTATGTTGATGGTTTGTGGATGCAAGATAGATGCAATGGTGATGATTTATGATTAACTGTCATGGTACCATGTTAGCGTGAAAAGAAAGAGATAGAAGAAAATAAGAGATTCCAACAAGACATGAGATGATGATGATGATGATGATTACTTGCTAAGGAGTTGGGATTTTCAAAGGGCCAATTACCTTATGTTTGATAACACACGTAGGCACGATGCATCAGGGTATAAAGAACCAGGATGGCATTGTACCTAGTGCGATGGAATTTGACTCGACAAATAGATAGGATTATTTATGTTCACACTTGACCTATGGAAACCTTGCTAGGACGTACCTAACAAAGAAAGTATTCGCCAAGTTATATTACAAGAACGTCCAACAAGCACAACAGATAAAAAGATAATGATCATTGCCCCATTCCTATTTCTCTAAATCCCTTCGTTGGGGACATCATTGAGAGGTCATTGGAATGAGCGCAATAAGATAAATCAAAAGAAAAGATCAAGTAAACAAACAAGTCAATGTTCTTCATACCTCTAGCCAAAGGGATTTGTTTTGATAGGATAAAAATCCAAGGTGATATCCAAAATGATGCCCATTGTTGGAATGATATATCCAAGGACATGCATTGTTTAGGATGATGATGGTTTGATAAGTTGATTGATATGCTATTGATATAAGGTTGATTGACATGTTTGAAAATGATCGAGAGTTTGATTTTGCATTTAAAGGTTTGTTGTTTTGATTTTGATTTTGTGTTTGAAGCTTGCTTTTGCTGATTCTTGTGGTTGTTTCTATTTGTTTTGCCAAAGGATGAGTGTGATGATTGATTTATTATGGATGATTGATTATTGTGGGTGAAAGCGAGATGGGATGGATGGATTTCCAAATATTTGGATGTTTTGAAATGTTTCGAGGCTATTTTTTGGGTTTTCTAATTTTATGACTATTTTTGGATTTTGTGAGATTTTATGAATGTTTTTGGATTTTTGTGTCTCGGGGGCTGATCAAAGACTCACCTTGCCTACGTTTAAGCTCAGAGATGATGTAGTTCAGATGGCATGTTTTTGATGTTTTCTATTCTTTATGAGTGTTTTTGGATTTTGATGTGTTTTGGATGTTTTTGGACTTTTCGCACAACTTTGACTACATGGATATGGATATGCATGATAATATCAGTGTTTTGTTTGGGATTTTGTTGAAAATCAAGATAGGGTTGATTGATCAGATTGATGGATTGATTATGATAACATTGTTGAGGATACACAACAATGCAAGGATAGTGTTATGCAACACAAGGATTAGGATGGATATCCCAAGATGATGAGTGATTGATTGGATTTGATTAATCAGGATTTTGAAGCTTGATTTGGAACAAAATTGTTTTGAATGATTCAATGTGGCGTTGAAGCACACGTTAGATGCAATTGATATTGATTGTTTGGATTGATGTTCGATGAAAGATGAATATTGATAAGGAATGTCTTCTCGTCAAAATGTGCCATGGGTTAGTGATGAGGGCGCAACCCAAGACACAAAAAATAACCCACAAACAAGAGAATAATTTTATTATTCAGAAAATGGAGCTTCTTACATGCAGAGGATCTCAAATCCCCAAGTTCTACAACACATGCAAGTTACAGAAAGCTATAGAATAACCCTTTCGCAATGTGCGAGCTTGTCCCCAAAAAGTTGCCTAAAAATTTAGAAACCCGCCCATAAATAGAGCTCCTCTTTAGTTTGGAGCCAAAACAACATTAAAATTTGAGTTTTAGGTGGTTTGGAACCAAAAATTACAACTTGAAGTTCAAATTTCAAAAGAACATTTGCAATTGTATCTTCTAGAAAGTGCGCCAACTTTCTGGGACCATAACTTTTGATCCGGGGCTCCGATTCGCGAACCGTTTGAACCGTTGGAAAGGTCTCGAAGTCAAGAACACACTCAAAACCAGCTACGCCAATTTTAGAAAGTTTTCAGGGCCATTCCAGAAGCTCTAAGTGCCTCAAATCCAACTCGAAAGATTTTTAGGTGCAAATCTGGGAAACTAAAATTGCAATATCTTTCAACCCGGGAATAGAAAATAAAAACCATAAATTGGGAATTTCATTATGACGAAAAGGGTATCCAAAAATGTAAGAACATCTAAAAACTGGGAAACTTGAAATTTAACTATTTTTTGGGTGATGCAAGATTGCCCTTACACCACTGGATGCTCCTGCATCAGTTAGTGATTTGGATTTTTTCTCACAAGTGGTGGACCAATTTGATTTCATATTTTCCAATGTTTGGATGACCACATAAGTTGGAGGATATAGATCAAGATTTATTCCCAAAGCAAGATGTAAATATCTACCCCCAGTGTCTAGCAATCTATGAATTCCATGGGTGGATGCTTGGATAAGTGTATGGATGGAGGGATATGGATTATCTTGCGATAAGATAAGGTGTTCAGATAAAGAATGCTCATTTGGATAATGCTTCATGGCTCAGCTAGTGTTGGGTAGGATAGGATCAATGAAGATGACCCATGTCAAGATGTTTACCATAAGCAAGCGTAAAGTGTGCACCAAACTTTTACCAAGATCAAGATAATTTGGACTATGGATGTAGATGGATTGGATGAATGGTTCATGGATGAAATGGATTTATTATGGATGAGATGGATGGAATGTTGGATTTATTATGGATGGGATAAGATGCTTTCACCTAAACTAGCACACGTAGATGCTCGATTCTACACTTGATGCCTATTTTCCAGGTTTTCATCATGGTACCTGCCCAAAATGCCACCGAAGTGGTTTTCACTAGAGGATGGTTTTTTTCTTTCCTGTTTTCAATCCTTTTTCTAATTTTTTTTTTTGGATTTTCATATTTTAGGATTTTTTAATTTTTTCTAAAAGATTTTAAGCTCATGTCGAACCACCTAGTGGTGTTGATGTAGATGCCCCTGTCATAATGTGCCATCGATATCCTACCTGAAGTAGTTGTTTTGCTAAGATACATGCACTTGAATAAAATTTTTGAGATTCCTGATCTGCTTCATTGATACCGGAGTTGACTTTATCTTTGTGTGTACATCACGATAGGGTGCCTTCTAAATCCTTATGATGAAGGGTTGTTACCAATACATGGTCAATTTGAGATCTGGATATCACACGTGGAGGCGTGGATGGAGTGTGTTTAGGAATAAAAGATGGATTGGTTGACAGTTTGGAACCTTTGACTCTCCAAACTTGGGAAGATGAGCAATGATGGGTGGATACAGAAGTGTGCATGGAATTAGGACCAACTGCTTGATACACTTTGTACGTCACTTGAAAAGCCTGATTTTTCTTTTGTGGACATCTTTGATGGATACTTTTCCCTTTTTTATTTTTCCCCATAGTTTATTTGACTGATGGAGTTTGATAGGGATGATATTTCTTTGTATTTTTTGGTATCCATTTGTATTTGATTTGTCCATTATGCTTTCTAGCTTCTTTTTCTTTGATAACATTTTTCATACTTTGATTCAATTCTTTCTTTTGACATTGGTCCCAATTCATGGATGGGGTGATTGGTGGATGAAGATTCATGACATGGCTAGTTTTAGTATTGCCATTGATTTCAAAATAAGGATTCTTCTTGCTCTCTATGTTGATGTTTGCTTGAGACATAATTTCCCCCAGTATGGTGGTAGTGGCACCTTCATTCCTTGATTCTGCTTGTTTTGAGGGTTTCTGTTTAGAATGCATTCTCTGATAAGTGACAACTGCAGGTGATGTTATTTCAATTTGATGCTCTGCTAACTCTGAAATATCTTGTTCTATCTGACCTACTTCCTTGAGTGGATAATGTTGGATATCTTCATACATGATGTCTTCAGTCTGGCTTTTGGATATATCTGATCCTGATGTTGACAACTCTGTTTGGCTATAGGAATCAATAACCTGCTCTTTTTGTGTAATAATATCAGGAGTAAAGGAATCATGTTCTGAATGAAGATCATCTACGTGTCCATCCACAAAAAGCATCTCATGGGTAGATGGAGGAGTATGTGCTACATGGATATGATCATCTTGCATAGATAGGAGAGTGTCCATTAGATTATTGTAGTATCTTGAAGATACAAATTCTTGATCTTGAATGATTTCAGAGTTGCTTTCGACATGCTTTGGATCAAGTTCTTGACATGGGTCAGTTTCAAAGGATGGATTGCTTACCAAGGGTTCTTGGATGTCATCATTAGACATGGTAAGTGGCTCAATATCCTCTTGATTTTTTAGTGGACTTGGATCAAATGTCAAGTTGAGGATTCCTTCAGTATCGACAACCATGAGGTTGAAGGATGTCAACATGTCTTGGAAAGGACCATTGCTAGGCCTTGGTGAAATATTTTGATCACGCTTTGGAATAAATTTTTGAGATATGTCCTCTAACTCATAAGGAAATGTAGAGACATTTTCAATATGATCATTGGTCGATGGATCATGGATTATGTCAATAGGATCAAATAATTCTAACACTCCTTGAAATATATCACTAAAAAGTGGCTCTTGATGTATGTTGAGTTGGTCATCAGATGAAGTGGAAACATCTTCCATGTGTTCATTGATGGATAGGTCTTGATTATGTGATCGTTGACTTGGATCAATACATGGAGTCGTTAGCATTTTTTCAATATTTGCTTGTTGGGATTGGTATTGGGCTTGAGCTTGCACTTGCACTTGAGCCTGGGCTTGTGCTTGTTGCATGGCTAGATATTGTTGGATGGCCTTTTGGTAGGCCTAGTGAGCTTTTAGCACAATGTTATATTGTCTTGTTGCATTTGGTTTTGGTGGTAGTGGTGGTGGATTTGGGATTGTGTTGGATGTAGTGATGGGTGGTTGAGATACGCTTGGAGCGATCATGGTAGTGAGGGGTTGAGATGTGATGGGTGTGAGAGTAGTGGTTGGAGTGATCCAGGTGATATGAATGGTCAGAATGACTGAGGTGATAATCCTTGGGAGACCATATTTTGATTTGTCAGGATTGATGTTGTCATTTGATTAGATACCATTTGTTGGTGCGATGTCGATGGTATATTCAAAGGATTTGATGTGATGGCTTGATTGGTGTTAGGTGGATTTATTTGGATGGAGTGATTGGTGCTAAGTAAAGGGGGGAGCCCTAAACCATGGAATGATGTTGATATGGGTAATGGTGGTGGATATGTCTCTTGGTGCAATGACTCAACTATTTTGGTAAGTGTAGCAATTTGATCTTGATTTCGATCTTCACTCCCTTGATATAGTTGATTTTGTTTTTGTTCAAGTAGATTTGGGATGTATACTTGTGTTTTTTGAATGGGATCATGGACAAATTGATTTTGGACAATGTTCTGATTTGGGATGATGTTCAGATTTGGCATGATAGGTTGAAATTGAACATTGTCTTGATTTAGGTAAGTTTGATTTTGGATGGTGTTACCTTGACTTGGATTAATACATGGAGTTGTTAACATCTTGTTTGGAGTTCGAACAACATTTGTATGATTTGCAAACATATTTATCCCAAATTTTTCCAAGTGTGGATTCATGTTTGGTAATCTTGTACTTGGTATATTCACTTTTGGCATGTATGGATTTGGTGGGATAATGTTGTTTTGTTGAAGACTCATGCATTAAGTATTTGGTTGCACTATTGGACTTGGATTTAAATCTACCATCGAAAAAGGTGTTCCAAGAATTAGATTGGGTAGACTCACATTTGTTGTACCATTGAGGTTTGTAGGAGATAATGATCCCATGTATGGATTGTATAAATGTGAGTTTTGAAAATCAATTGGCATTGTAAGGCTTTGATAGTTTGGTTGACTTGGATTACTCATGATGTATGGATCAAGTTTATATTCCATGTTCCTCTTGTGTTTTGACCTTGTTGTAAAATTTACCTCTTAGGTGTTTAGGACAAATGATGAGATGAAGGATAAAAAGGGGTGAATGATATGAGTGTTGAATGTTTTAGGGACTTTAGATCAATGCTAGACTTAGGGTTTGATTTTGATTAGTTTGATTGGATAATAAACTTGTAAACCCTAAGATGTTGGATGTGATCTTAGGATGAACTTGTTCAAAGGATTGCTAATTCAATTAAATGTATGAGAAACGATGCATTCCCATACACCTAACTAAACAAGCTGATTTTGATTTTGTTGATTTACCCAAGTCTAGAATGATGTTTCCAAAGCTCTAAATTTGTTTGGTGGAATGGGATGATAAATGTTTGAATGAATGAAGTGTTTTATTTTGATCCTAAATGAACCTAGGAAGGACTTGTTTACAAGGCCAAGGTTTTGAAGAACATGCTTTAACCTTCAAACCAAAAGGATAAATGTTTGCTCAAAAGACCACAATACAAAAGATACATAAGCACATGTGTGGGGTTCAATTGATTTCATCTTGATTAGTGAATTTAGTTTACCACAAACACTTCTTTGATTAGGTTTTCCAAACTAGATGTCTAATGTCTTAATTTCTTCAAATCCCTCAAAGTATGTTATGTGGAAATTTGATGAATCCAAGGCAAGGGTTACCTATTGTTGATCTTTAGTAGGAAAATTGAGATGTAAGTTCAAGTGTTTAGAAACCTCTAAGGATGTGAATCCCAAGGGAAAGAAATAACACATGAATTTGGTCAATTGTATTAGCCTCCTAAAGGGTTTGAAATTTTGATGATGATGTTCAGTGTTTGTTTCCAAATGTTTTTGAACAAGCAAAGTGTTTTGACTCATAAGAAATATAACATCCTAGCTCAATTGGTATGTTTTTCTTGGTGGGCTTGCCTCATGCCCTTCGTAGTAGAAGAGATGATTTACATGCAACCAAGGAAAGAGTATAAAGTTATGTTAAGAATGAAGTCTTAACCTCTATACTTTAACCAAGATCGGACATGGCAAGTAACTTCTTGGAATCTAAGTTCCAATGCACCACTTTGATAAACTCATTGGATGGATTGGTCGGTTACTACAAGCAAGGGTTTTAGTTCAGACTTTCTGTTCATGGAGATTGACCCATATAGCTAGAGTCCCTTTTCAGATCCATCTCGTCAGAGCCAACTGCATGATATTGGCATTTACTCAAATACCCATATTTATATCCCGGTTAGAAATACTCTTGGCTTTAGAGTGTTACCAGTTGATTCATTCCCTTGGGTGAGTAATTTTTCCCCAAGGCAGGCCCTTTAAGATAAACAAAAGCGAGTAAAGACAATATCCATAACTTGATCAATCTTTGTTTGCAACACAAAGAGAGAGAGTGTATGCAATAATGCTCTACTCACACTAGCACAATGTTTTGTTCAATTTTTAAACCCAAAATGAAGTGTGTATGCGAAATTATTTACGCAACTTAATGTCACCAAAAGCTTTTTGATTCTCAAGATCGTTGTGAGGTGTGAGAGAAGTGCATACATCTTTTTTTGATATTACTTTGTGTATGTAATTGCAAAACAATGCAAACACTTATTTATTTTAAGCCCTCAAAGAAAAAGTGAATTTATTTTAAAGCACCAATGTAAGTGTGACAATTTTCCTTGTTCAATTTTTAATCCCAAAACAAACTCTAGTAAATTTTAGTCCTAATGTTATTTATAAGCCTTTTGTCTTGTTCTTTTTAGAGCCCAAATTGAAATCTATTGAGTCCTAAAAGCTTGAAGAGATAAAATCCTTAAACTTGGAAATATAATTGCTTCCAAGAGTGTCTAAAGACACTTGATACAATAGAGAAATGATGTCATAAGAAGCTTTTCTTTTGTTTCCTCCTCACCTTTTTGATTTCCTAACCTAAAAAATTGTTCAAAATGTTAGATGATATCAAGAAACAAAAGGATATAGTGGTTAGATGAATCATTAAGCATAAAAACCCTAAAACATAGACCAAGTTATAATGTGTTTTGACTTTAGACGTAAATTTGAAAATTTTAACTCATTAATAGTTAAGAAAAACCTACACAATTGGATAGATTACAAAATTCTAGCCCATTTCAAAAAAAAAAGTGTCAAAAAAGACCTTCGTATGACCAAGATATGGTCATTTTAAAACTAACTCTAAAAGCGCTAAAACAATGCTCATATGCGCTAAAAGAATGTGCAGAAGTGCTAAAAGATGTGAAAAAGCGCTGAAACAGTATGCCAAAGTGCTAAAAGAATGTGTAGAAGCGCTAAAAGAATGTGCACAAGCACTAAAAGATGTGCAGAAGCGTCGAAACAGTGTGTAGAAGCGCTAAAAGAATGTGCAGAAGTGCTAAAAGATGTGCAGAAGCACCAAAACAGTGTGTAGAAGTGCTAAAAGAATGTGTAGAAGCGTCGAAATACAGCGTAGAAGTTCTATAATGGGGATTAATGAACAAAACTATCAAAAATAGTGAAATTTTAAAAAAACGTGTTAGATTTGTAATTCAAGCCCTCCTAGCACCAAATGTGTGAACCAAGATCCTAATACCTGCAAAACACAACAAATAAACACATTAGAAGATTGAAATGCAAGTTAGAATCTAGATTCCCCATGAAATCCATTTACAAAGCTTAAATTAGGAAAAGAGATGAAGAACACAATAAGAAAACAATAAAAGAGAGATTGAATCCTAATTAAACAAGCAAACTCTTGATCCCATGGGGGAATTGGTGCCAATTTGATGTGAAAATTGGCCCTTTCCCAACTCCTATGATGCAATGTTGAAGATTGATGAAGAGTGATCCACTTTGTTGAAGATTCAAATGTGCTCCATGATGAAAAACCTGCATAACCTAGCTATGGATGGATGAATCTTGCAAATGCTTGAAGATGTATTTGAGTATAGTAAGCTTACTCAAATGTTGGATGATGAAATGAGGAGGTTAGCCTCTTATTTATAGAATGCTAAGATGGATGAATGTTCAAAATAGAGCAATGTGGGACTAAGAATTAGCCAATGGCAAAGTGCCACTTGTCAACATGTGAATGGAGGAAGCTTGAGCACACTTTTATCAATGTGCAAGATTGAAATTTGAATTTGATGAGGTGACATGTTTAGGGGGGATGAAAGATGAGTTAAATTCCAAGTGGGAGACATGTAAGAGCTTTAAATGTTTTGTTGGATGGACAAGTCATTTTGGGGGAGATTTCAAATTTAAGGAATATTCCCACTTGGATGCCTTTTTTGAATGAAAATAGGTGATTTATAAATAAAATAAATGATTTAATTGTGCAAGTTGCAAAATCTAGAGGATTGAAGTGATTAGGATTAAATTAATCAATATTTGACTAATTTAATGAGGGATTAGTTGATTTGACCATTTTGACTTAGATTATAGGATTTAAATAACTCAAAATGAGGAGAGAATGATTTCGACTTAGTTAAATAAATATTTTTTATTTATTTAACCAAAGGGGGTGATGTTAGATTAAATTAGATAAATGTTTGATTTACTTAATTTAATTAGATTAACTTTAGAGATTTATTCAAATAATATGGATTATTTAATTAAATAAAGATAGGAAGATGAAATGACCTAGATAATTACACAAAGACAATGATTTAATTAAATCGAGGGATTTATTTAATTAAAAGGGGAATTTTGATGACTTTAATCAACTAAGGCTATTCAATTAAATGGGTAGACATAGGGATAATTCAGGATGAAGTGATGCTAGTAGATCAGGATCAAGTGCATGTACATTTTACGTGTCTACAGTTACAAGCGGTCCAATGAGGTCATGACATGTGTGCTATCTAGTCTGAGGCTTGTTTGCTCCTTCATCTCTATAAGAAGGAATTCAGGACCAGAAGCATGAGACTAATAATGATATAGCATTTATAATACAAAGTAATATTAGTTTCATTGTTATTGTCTCTCCTTGTATGTGTCTCATGAGTTATGATTGAAATTGATCAAGGATTCCTTTCATTTGTCTCTATCATTACCTGATGAATGTTTAGTTTCATGCTTGCTTATTGATTCAATGAATTAATGTAAGTGCTTGTATGAGATTAATGACTTATTATAATTGTGTGCTAGGATGTTTGTAAGTAATAATTAGGAACGTCATGGAGAAATGTTGTGATGCAGGATTTCTTGAGGTTATAGGTGTTACATTTTAAATTTTTATTAGGTTACATAGAAAGGTATTGACTTCGTGCTTGGGATAAAGGCATCGGTTCATGTAGAGTATTCATGCTATGCTCTTAGTATTGATTCATTCACTACTCAATCTTTAAATCATAGAATCTCAAGTAGATACTATTGTTGTTATTTTGTGTTCAAAGTTCATTTTCTCATATTCGATATATACATCATATATATAAATAAGCTTCCAACTTATTTGATGCATGTCATTGAATGGATTCATGAGGAATATCTATTATTTTCAATGTATTTGAATGTAATTGTGATAAGTCCTTAAGTATACATTGTGGGATCACCCTCCTAGGTTCCACAAAGCCCAAAGAGTAGGAATAGAATTCCAACAACCTCTATTTGTTCATTGGCCAATCCCTTTGGAGTTATTGATAATTGGAAATGGAAAAGTCCATAGGTATTTCTGAAGATTAGTTTGGTTCTTAAAACATAACCAACAACCCATATACCCAAAATTGATGGTTCATTTTGTCGAACCTGCATATTGAACAACATCTCTTTCTGATTTGCACTCTCATCTGCATCCTAGGTCTAATTTGCATCAACATTGCATTTGGATATTGTTTTGTTTTTGCATCCTAGGGTTTCTTCAATTTACATTAGTGAAAGACTCATTTAGATTTTATTTTTGGATCATATATCATTGAAAAAAATAAACATTTGCATCTACATCCTGCATTGGCATCTAAAAATTATTAACTTCATTTTATATTTTTTGAAAAACACAAAAAAATATCATAGTTGGACTCATTCACCACCTAGGGTGAATCAGTCCCCCTACACATTTCAAATTGCCTTTTCAGGCATCTTCTGGGCATTTCTTTCATTTTTGTTCTCTGTTGTTATTTCTCTATTTCAATTTGTATAATTTTTGTTCTTTGCATTTTACACTTCTAGATTACATTGCATTTGCATCCACCCCATCCTTTGTCGTACTTGTATGAGTTTTTGGTGTCCCATTGATAATAATTTAGTGAGATGAAGTTCTAGAATTATGTCTTCCTACGATAGCACTTTCGTTGTGGACCTTGGGATCTCAAGATATCATACTCCTAGTATGGACAATGGTATATTAGGCATGGATACTACCACTAGTACCCCTTTTCCTTCACATAACATGCATGTTGACACACAATCAAATTCCATTCCACAAGAAAAAGTCATTAATATTCATGAGGATTTTGCACATTTGCAACAAGATGTAAGTCTTGAAAACATTTCCACCGCTACTATACTAGCCATAGAAAACCTTAACTGTTTGATTGAAAGTGATGAGGGCTTACAAGTCATGAAAATAATTGCTAAGATATATAATAAACATGCTTCTTCCACATCCCAAACAACAAACATAGTTGTAAGCCAAGGAGGACCTCACATTCCTCCTTCAACCATAGCATCTATACCTACCTACACTATTCCTCAAGTTACAACAACCATATCGCAGGTTAGTCAAGTGAATCCTCCCTTCATTCTTCCAACTAGCACTCCTAGTTCCTTGTGGCATCTAATATTCCATCCTCCACCACCTTTACCCCACTTAGTGTGTCATTCACTTGTCCCACTACTACATTCACTCCATCACCTTTATCTCTCCCACCTCATACCACTTACACTGATCCACTTATCACACAAATTTTTCACATAATGTCCTCCATGCAATAACAAATTTCAACCATAAACCAAAACCAAAATGCACCCCCTACTTACTATGTTCATGTTAGTCCATTATCCTTGGAAATCTTAAGAACCTCAATGCCACAAGGATTTGAGTTGCCTATCTTTGAGAAGTATGGTGGTCGAGGAGACCCTACTAATCACATTAATGCCTATACAACCCTATTCAATGACTTTGTTCTAGATGATAACTTTTAGCCAAATTCTTTCCTAGGACCCTAAAGGATACTACTTTAGAGTGGTTTTCTTCTCTACCAAATCATTCCATCTATTCATTCAATGAACTTTTGGATGCTTTTATCAATCACTTTCAATTCCATATGACTCCTAAAAAGAATATGGATAATTTAATGAGATGTAAACAAGATGCGAATAAAAAGGTTATTGATTTCATCTCACATTATCAGTCATTGTATGCTCAATTTGATGTCCAAGTTCTTGATTCACATTTGAAAAAGATGTTTATTGAGAACTTGCAATAGGAAAAATTAACCATGATGAAATTCCCTTTAGTTATGCACCTATGCACTAGCTTGTGTGATTATCATAACTCGATTACTATTCATGATTCAAAGTCCACTTCTAATTGAGCTAAGAAATCTGAACAAAACAATCAAATCAATGTGAAAAAAATTTGAAAATAAAATAGAAGCTTTTTACAATTCAATCCTCCACCTCCACAACCAACCATACCTATTAATAATCAGGTGGCAACCACTAGAGTAGCCATACCCTTTACTGATGGGGACCTAAAGAGACAATTCACCCCTTTGCCCAATACCTTGCATAATACAATGAACCAATTGCTCCAACAATAGATGATTACTTAGCCTACCATTAAACCACTTGATTTAAGAAAACATTTACCTCCTTCCTTTAAACACAACACTTATTTCCATTTTCATCATCAAAATGGACATGATACTAAACATTGTAAGTGTCTAAAGCATGTAGTTCAAGACCTCATTGATTCTAGTCACTTGTCCATTGCGAATGTTAATGATCATGGTAATAAGTTTGTGGCTCCTCCTAATCAGAATTTACAAATATTTACCAATCCTATGCCTAAACATGATATTCCATTTTTCAAAGCCAGTGAACCTTCACACACTAATGTGATGAACATTGATACCAACAATGAACAACATGATAGCACTCCTAATGCTACCCATGTCCCTCCTATGACTGCAATGGTGGGGATGATAGACATTGTCCCTCATAATGGCTCAACCAATAAAACTCTTGATATTACTTTTTATCCTAAGGATATACTAAAGAAAATTCTTGATGGTCCTCTCTACATATTTGGCAGAATCTATGATAAACCTACCAATGGGATATTGATATATATAGCTTGTGGTGCAAATGTGATCACAGAAGAATTTTTAGTATTACATGATCTATATCAAGATGATTATGATAAAGCAATGCATGGATTAAAACACATAATGGTTTTTCATGCCCTATGATCATATTGATCATGATCCCATTAGAGATAGGACCGAAAACATTAGATGTGACATTTTCTATAATTGCACAATTGGATTAGTTTCATTTGTGGTTGGGTCATCCTTGACTCCACTCAATGAAAGTTGTTCCCTCAGTTGTTCATAAGTGTTTGAAGTTTCCACATGAAAATGAGATATATACCGTACACCATAGTGGTTTTAATCCCTTGTCCTCTAAAGGTAACTTTTCCTTGGAAGCTTTTTGGCCTGAACCTATGGAACCCATTACTCCCCATAAGGATTTCTTTTACATAGCATATCAAAAGTTCAAAGCCAAAAAGATAGCCAAATTGTCTCTTTGTGGTACATCCCCATCCACCCCAGATATTCCTATTTTAGATGAGACCATGCTCCAACTTGGCTCCGACCCTAACCAACCATTACCAACTCCACTGCAACCAAACACTTCACCTACTTTGTCTAAGAGACCAAGAGATGTTGAAAGTAACCCTATCATACCGCCCTGCATTAAACAAGTGTATAAAGAAAAGAAGAAAGTGATTGATCCATATCCTTATAAAATAAAGGAATCTACATTTGACCAATCCAATCTTACACCTAAACAAATTAAAAATAGGATTAAAAGGAATCATGGTGCTAGGGAGTGTCACCATCGTCGTTGTTTCCTTGCTCGACAAATGCTAAATGAGAACAATAAAGAAAACCAACCTCTTCCTTTCACATAAATACTCCCTGATAATCCTCCTGACCCACCACAAGATAGTCCATCCCCACCCTCACAACAAAAAGAGCACATAGAACAACCTCCAATGTTGATACATCCTTCCTTGGAGACTACTCTTTGCCCTCCTGTCGTGATTAATTTGGATGATGATGATGACAAGGAGATTGCTAAAATTGATGAAGAGGTGCATAATAATTTGAATTCTTTATTCTCCTCTTCTATGAGCTTAGATGATAAATCTCTTATAGCATGTGCAGAACTTGGTGATTCTCCTAGTTTGGTACTTGCAATTCCTCCATTGGATAGCCAACCACCCTCACATTATGATGACCATGATTGGGAGATGAATGACTTATTAGATGGTTGATTTGCATGCGCCTCACTAGACTTTTTATTTTGCACTAGTCCTTTTTCTTTCTTTTATGTGTGTATTTTGTTCCCCCGTAATGTGTGTTTGATGTTCTCTCTCTCTTTGTGCACATCATCTATTTGTACCTATATTCTTCTATATGTCATACATCACTTTTTTGCTTTGTTCACTTTTTGCTTTTATGTTTTCCTTTTGGGGATGACTTAAAGCACAGAGATGCCCTAAGTCTCTTCCATGTTGACTCAAGAGGTCCCTTTTTCTTTTTCTCTTTTCTTTTTTTTGTTTTCCTTTTGGGGATGATGCAAGGCATTGAGACCAAAATATCTCCTTCATGTTGACCCAAAAGTTTTTCTTTTCCATTTCACCTTTTACTTTTCACCCTTCACCTTTTCACTTTTGCTTTAAACTTTTTTTCTTTTCCTTTTAGGGATAATTCAAAGTGTTGAGACTGCAATGTCTCTTCCATGTTGACCCAAAATGGAACTTTTCCTTTTCCTTTGTTTTTTCTCTTTATGTGCCATTCTTCACATTCTATGTGCTTTTAGGAATGATGACAGTTTTGATATCTTTCATAAAAATATCGTAGCAATGAGCTTACTGACCCCAAATCCATATATCCCTTTTTTGTTTGGTGTCTTTCTCTTTGGGGGCAACCCCTCTTTATTTTCTATTTCTTTCTTTTACATGACATAGCCCATTTGAGAACATATGACTTGGCATAGGGTATTTTCTATTTGGCTCTCATGTCTTCTCTTTATTTACATTTTTCCTTTTCTACTTTAAAGTAATTTCTCATAGAACAGTGTGTAGCAATTTATTTAAAGTGGGGGCATACATTGGTACTATTCAATTTTCATTTTGCTTCTTAGTGTAGCCTTGTTATTTCATTTGATGGTTTTGTTACTTTGTGGATGACATTGGGTGTGATGTCCTTCATAAGTGTGATATATCTTAGTATACTACATTCCTCTTAGTGGCCTGATGCAATGCACTGCATCACCTAAGATGTGAATCTATTATTCTTTGATTGGTCCTCTCTTGGAGACATTAGACATAATGTTCCCTAAGTGATAGACCTTGCATGATCTTAACAAGACTCCTTTGAACATTTTCCTTATTCCTTTTTGCACTTTCTACATGTTTACCTTTTTACCACCTTGCATAACATAGCTTGCAAGCTTGTGGTACCATCTTTTCCTTTGTGGTTCCTTATTAAAGTTATTAGGAGGCATAATTTTGGTATGGTTGAGCAGGAAGCCCACTCAGTGGCATGACTTTCCCCATAGCCACCTTTGTGTTTGTGAGTGCATACCAACTAGTGAATGTTTCTCTCTTTTGGGCCTTTTCACCCGGTGTACAACCATGAGTTCTGTCACCCCAGAGTGAGTATGCATTTTTCTCTTTTTCGGACAAATAGCCTAGATTTGATCTACAACTAGCTAGACAAGCGATCAAAGCTTGATCCAACTTCTTTTCTATTTTTTTTTTCATGTGTGTTCCTTTGTTCTTGTGTTTAGTTAGCCATGGGATCTTCATCCTAGGGGCTTGATCATCCCTTTTGATCATTGTTATTCCATTTTGCTAATCATAAGTACATTTGGAATTCCTTCTCAATATTCATGGTTACTTTAGTGTGAGTCTGAAGCAAGTTCTTCCTCTCACTAAAGTGGGGGTTAAATGTTTCATAGAAAAATGGATCATTGACATTTTCATGGTCATTTAGGTCTTTCTTTCTAAGTATTTGATCTATTTTGCTTGATTTAATGATGTAATATGACTTAAATATTCACATTAATTTCTAAATATTCAATTTATTGATGTCTTGTGATAGTGTTGTGAAGTGTTGTAAAACATTTCTACACTTTTCAATACTCTTCTCATCATAGTTCATCTAAATATCACCTTTCTATTCTTCATCAAGTCCTATTTTGAAGTTTTGTAAAGTCTTGTAACAAAAATTCACGCTTTTCTAGGCTTATTTTCCTTATTTACACCTTTCTTATGTTTTTTATGACCCCTTTATACACTTATAGGACACATTTAAGTGTATTTTTGAATGTAAACTTGAAAAACAATATTAAATGAAAATTAAATCCCAACACCCTTTCATAAGCCTAGGGTGGGACCCATTCACCATGGGTGTCGAATGAGTCCCCCTTGGCTCCAAATTCAAAATATTTCAAATTTTCTTTCAAATTTTTATTCAAAATTACCTTATATTAGCCTGTGTTGTATTATTGGGTTACTAAGGCACAGGTGTGTATAAATAAGTGTTTTCCTCCTCATTTTACATCTTATTCACTTGCATTCACTCATTCAACATCAATTAGCATTTGATCACTTTGCATTCATTCAATCAAGCATTTATCAAGTACTTTGGAGTTGCCATTACTTTATCTTTAGATTTCTTCAACAAGGGTGTAGTAAGTAATAGCATTTGCATGTTATTTTTTTATCATCCTCTTTCATTTTATTATCAATGGTTTGATTACCACAGTGGGATTTGACCAAGGCAAATCCCTATAACCTAACCCTTAACCATTTTTCCCCTCTTGCATGTGTGTTTGCAGACCTTTTATATGAAGATTTATGAAACAAAAAGGTGTTGAAATGTGGTCAATAAGTCAACAAAGCATTTCAAGTCAACATAAACCTATTTCAATCTTGGAGAAAACCTATAGGTTGTTTTATGTAGATTTGACCTTGGCAACCCGATAGGAAGAAGATTGCAGATCTAGGCCCATAGTCCTAATTCTTGAATCTATAAAATTATAGGAGAGGATTGATTCACCATCTGTGGTGAATGAGTCCCACCTTAGAGCTAAAATATATATTTTGTCAGATTTTGGATCTCACCACTCATAAACAAGTTTCCAACAATTTTCATTAGGTGCAGGACTGATTCGTCGTCAGTGGCGAATGATTCCCACTATTGATTTTCAGTAATTTTAGATAGCATTCAAAATATTCTAGATTACTCATTCTCTATCTAGGTGCACTCTGATTCAATCTTCTTTCTTTATGTTCTACATTTTGTTCATATTTAGTTCATTCTTGCATATCTCACCGTGTTTTCAAACATTGCATATTTCTTTCATAGCTAGTCAATTTCATTTCTTAGTTGCATTCAAATCATTTCATTTAGCATATTACATCCTTATTTGAGTAAGCCCTTCAATTTTGGTATTATTGGAGTGTGGCCTAGAGGATTCTATCTCCCTCCTTTTAGGTGAAATATCATAAGAGTGTAAGAGAAGGACATAGAACTTTCCTCTCCCATTTCACCCATATACCCAAAATTGATGGTTCAATTTAAAAACCCCTTGAGTTTGTATCCTCACCAAGGTTTTAATTCTCCATTCACCCCTTGTAAATTCTCACTCTTTTATGTCACATCTTGTGTCATCGAAACCCATGAAAGAAGTAGCCCTGTGGTCTTGTTTTACTAGTTGTCAAATGTTGGGCCATTATTTTAATTCTTCCTAAGTAACCCTAAATATTTCCTAATAAAATTATTTGAGCCTTAAGTAATTTTTCCCATGGGTTGTGGTCCCATGACCTAGTTGGGTCCCTCTTCAACATGTGCGGATATTAGGATTCCTCGATGACCATTCAATTATTGCAAATAGATCACTACCATTCCCCGTGTACCCATTCCATTTCATTGCCTATTATTTTATTCTCACAGGTTCATAGGTGTAAGCCATGTGTCTTATACATTAGTGAGCCCAGTGTCTTTGTTAAGGCGTACAGGTGGTTTTAAGAGGAAATCAATGGTGGTCATTGAACGATGTGGTCGCATCTTGGTCATTCCCCATGCACTCGTTTCTTTTTCTTCTCCATTAAAATGATCACATGGGCTGATGGGTGGTTGTCGTGTGTCTAGTGAAGTAGTGGGCCCAGTGGTTTCAAGTGGTCAACATGGCAGATATTTCAAGTGAATTAATGTTTGATAATGGGTGACATGGGTTATTCTTGACCACTCTCCATTATCCTGAGTGGGTTCCCCCGCTGATGCCCAGTTCTTAACAAGGAGGCAGGAAATTGCCACATGGAATAACCCGAAGGGCATGGAAGCATTGGAGCAAGGGCAAGTATTAAATATTTCAATATGTGGAATGGAGAATAAAGTGTGTGCTACTAAATAATTATATATAATGCACATGTTTGAAGATCTTTTAATCTGGGTCGTTGATGGTGTAGGAAGAATAAAGCTAAGGGTAAGTGGTCCTAAATTAAGATGTGTATGTAGAAGCCAAGATATTTAATCTTAGCCATTCCCTGTCTCCTCATTGATGAAAATTGCACACAGGTTATGAATCATGAGGGCAAGGGGAAGAAGACGCGTGGATCTTGGCTATAGTGACAAAGAAATAGTGGAGCCCGCATACCACTAGCAAGTGGTTCCATGTGGCTTTTTTTCATTTGGTGAATATTGCGGCTATGTACAATCAGATTTTTCAAATCAAGCTAACTAAATTTGGATCATCCATCAACTAACACACCCATGTGATCAATGGTTGGCATTCAAAACTTAGGTTGAGGGAAAGTGAGCCATTTTGGTTCACTCAAGCAATCCTTAATAGCCGAAAATACGTCGAGCTACAGAAGCAAGAGGTTGCATAGCTATTAATACTTATCTTGAAAGCATAATTAAACATTGTGAAGGATATTCTACGTAGTCAAGGAGCTCATGCTATAGTTTTCAATATTTTTCTAACGTCAGAGCTAGGGTTGTCAACCTGTGAAGAGAACCAGTAAGTGAATTATTGCCCTCCCATCAAAATTATTGATAAATTGTGGTTTCCCAAATCTCTGAGTCAATTAGGGTTTTATTGGTTTAGCATTTTAAGGTTTGATGTTCATAAAAGAGAATTTGTTAATTTTTCATTGTCATAATTCATTTCAAACCCTTATACAAGTCGTAAGTCTTGTTCCAAGAAACAAGAGACCTTGTTTTGTAATACTTTTCTTCATGGCTCCTAAATCACAATCAAAGGAATCCTCATCTAAAGGGGAATTTTCTGCTCCCAAAAGGCCTCTACATAAAGAGCTTACCAACCAATTGCCACCCTCGACTAGTAAAAAACCTAAAGGGACAACTACTTCTCTGAGATATGCAGATAGTTGACGGTTTGATTGAAAAAAATAGTTTTATTAAGGATGTTAAATTACCTTGGGGTTGGGGCCCTAGCTCGGTTGGCTAAATCTTTCCTATTGTAGGAGGTTGGTCATGAGGTCTAGTCTCCCCCACCCCCGTGGTACCGGAGGGCATGTCGTGCCAGCACCGCCAGTCACGTTAAAAAGTTTACTAGGTGCACTACAGTTTATAGGGGGTCGTGCTACCCGATTCCTGTAGTCTAAAAAAAAAAAATGTTTTACCTTATACTAGATGGGAATTATTCAATGGTTGGTTCAAGAATAGAAACATGGGTATTCCAGTGGGTAACCCTTGGAATTGTGACCTAGGGAAGTTGATTGTACCCATTGTCTAGGGTATGTGTAGGATCGTGATGGGCCAAAAAGTGGCGATATGATGGGTATGTGTAGGGTATGTGGCTAATGACTTTTTTTTACCCAAAATTAATGAAAAGAAAAGGGATTTTAAAGGACATTCTTAGCTTTCCACGAATATAAATTATGCTTTACTTTGAATTTAATAAATAATTATTATTCATTTTCTATTTGAATTATGACTAAAGTCCTGATTGATAGGATGATTGAAAAACATCTATATCTTTCAAATAGTATCACATTTTTAAATACGAAACATGTGTCACATTCTATGCTTCGCATACTATAGGATTAAAATATAAAAATGAATTTCATGAAGTTTTGACCAAGTTAAGGTGGTTAGACATACGAGTTTTTATATTTTGTAAAAGTTGTAATAAAAAAATCATAATTAATTATTTACTTAGAAAAAAATTACAAAAAAATATGCATCACATTGGGACATGAGTCCTCTACTTATATCTAAAATATTCTAAAAAATAATTATCATTTTATCGTGGTTAGGGTGGTCAGACAGACACCTACTTCTTATTTTTTCCTTGAAATTTAAGTACTACTGCATTGAAATTTCAAATTTTCACCAAATAGATTTTTATTTTTTAAATACACCTAGTAGTTTAGAAACTACATTCAATTTTCTAAAGATTCTATTAGAAACTACATTCAATTTTCTAAAGATTCTATTCTTACATATTTTTGAAATAATATAAATAACTTATTGATATTTTTATGTCAAGTTTCCTAACTCTGATTTTTCTGAATTTTATCGCCACTTAAGGGCCTGTTTTTTCCATGATGATCCAGCACATACCCTCTAAATGGATTTTGATTTTCTTAAAGAAGTGCCCACCAATTATGACCCAGTTACAAGAAATATAAGAACATAGAATGGGAAGGAAATGGTCAAAATCACCAAGGAAGAATTGGCTCATGTTTTCAAACTCACTAGGTGGAGTGATGAAATGCCTAAAATCAATGAGAATGCTCTTAAGAAGGAATATGATAAGACTAAGATTGGATTCAGAGTCCACATATTGCCAAGGTATCTTGCAGAAATTGTAGGCCAAAGGATTATAATAGGGAAATATGATAAAGAGCCTTTCCCTAATAGTTGTTTTATTCCCTACTTCCAAAAAACCTTTCACTCCATCTGTTAGATAATTGGTTATGATCCTATCACGGGAATGCCTATGGCATGGATGTACATGGAAAACCATATTCAGCACCCCCAATATTGCATAGTGTATAACTATGTGTGGTTTCTTTCAAAAAGAATTCATGAAGGTTTAATAGGGTTAAAGAAAGGTGAGTTGGGAGTAAGGTTTAGCTGGTACTCATTGTTGATGCATATGTTCTTGTTCAAAGGTGCACCTTACTTTGGGTAGAATATGAATTTGGATATGAAGGAGGGTAACTTGGATTTTCCTGTGTAGTGTTGGACTATTGTTTTAGACAAGGATGAGGACATATCATTATGTGGCATTTCAAAACTGTTTGCTTCAAAATTGAAGAGGGCCTTGGGTGTGAATATACTTAAAATTCCCATAGCCCTACATGACTTCTTGAGACCCAAGGAAAGAAGGCCTGAGTTGGGAGTTGATCACAATTGGAGAGATGCCATCCCATATCCTAATTACATTGTTTTAAAAATGTAAGGTTTCATGGTTGTACATCACCTGCTACCAAGATGTGTGCCAGAGAGAATTGGTTTCCTTGAGGTTTCATGAAATCCTTTCATGAATCACATCATGGACTCGTTCCATCCATTCTAAGGGATTATGGTACCATAAAAACCCTACAAGAATGGAAATATGAAACCAATAAAGTTATTTCAGATAAGGCAGTTTCAAT
Organism: Sequoia sempervirens; assembly: GCA_007258455.2. Lineage (NCBI taxonomy): Eukaryota > Viridiplantae > Streptophyta > Pinopsida > Cupressales > Cupressaceae > Sequoia > Sequoia sempervirens. Next base: position 737,501,231 of record VDFB02281492.1, on the reverse strand, counting down.
TTTTCAAAAATATGATATGGACACACTGAAGAGAAATATGGATATGTTGGCTCATGTAGAGACTGTATTGATGGAATTCGACAAGGAGGCTAACCAAATTTTCACCAAGTATGCACCTTATAAAGAAAGGGCTGATGAAGTCATGGATTTCAATTGGTCCACTAAAGAGGAATTCATGGCATGGAGAGGCAGATACTTGGAGGGAGTGGTGGATTAATATGAAATGGCAAGGTGGTGATTTGAAATTTTGATTTTGATGTCTACAATCATGATGAATAATGGATAGGTGAAAATGGACTACATAGCCTTGACTTAGTACATATTAGGATTTTGATAAAGTATAGAAAATTTAGTGCATTTTCTTCAAATTGAATTGATGACAAGGCTAGAGACATGGACATATTCTTTTTCCTTTCCTTTTTATTTCTTTCATGCTTTCTTTCTTTCACTTTGTGTGCATGGGTACAAGTTTTGAGGTAACTATTTGAAGATACCTTTTTGAAATTGGACCAGATCTCCAATGACAAATGAAGACCACTTTAATTTCACACATGTTTCCCACCTCTTGGGAATGTAGAGTAACTGAAAAGGGGATCTTTGTTATAACAGTCCAATAGGGTACTGACATGTGTACTTTCTAACTTGAGGCTTGTTTTTCTCCTTTGTTTTTATAAGAAGGAATTCAGGGCCAGAAAGTGTGGGTTCATTATTTTGCAATCAACAATGTGAATTTTAAAAGGAATATCAAACATGTTCTAAGTTTTATCTTAAGTTTAGATTATGTTTTTATGTTTGTAATTATGATAACAATAGCAAATACAATATAGAGTGATACCAATTTCAAGGCTATTATCTCTCCTTTGTACTCATTTTATGAGTTATGAATGAAAATGATCAAGGATTTTTTTATTCATTTCTATTGTTTCTCAATGGATGATTAATTTCATTCCTTCTTATTAGTTCAATGAATTAATGTAAATTCCTGGATGAGAGTGTTAACTCATAGGAATTAGGTGCTAGGATATTTGTAAGTAAGGGTGATCATGAATGTAATGTGGGAGTATTGTAAAGCAGTGTTTCTTGAGGTTGTATAATGCTAGTGTTGAACTATTGTCTAGTTGAATAGGTTGAGATTGACAGGTTGTATTGGGATAAGGCACTAGTTCATGCAAAATATTCATAATTCAATTTATGGGTTGATTCATCAGCTGATCACCTTTGTTTACAAACTTTCAAATGAGTTCTACTGTATTTTTTTTGTGTTGAGTTTCGTTATTCTCATACTCCAAGTGTAGGATATCAATAAAGGAGTTGCCAACTTGTTTGATGTACTACGTTGTTGACTAATTTTATGAGACTTATCTGTTATTGACAATGTATTTAAGTAATAGTCATATGAATTCCTAAGTATACATTATGGGATCACCCTCCTAGGTTTCACAGAGCCCAAAGTGTAGGAGTAGAATTTTTGCAGCTTTTACTTGTTCATTGGCCAATCCCTTTAGAGTACTAAGTATTGGAAATGGAAAATTCCATAGGTATTTATAAAGACTAGTTTGGTTCTTAAAAAAAATACCCAACAAGGGGTGCACTTGGAAATCTAGGAATGACTGATTGAAGCTCTAAAATGTTGGAAATTTTGACTTTTTCACCTAGTGGAACTCATTTGCCATTCTAGGTGAATTAGTACCAATTCTAGAATTTTGCATAGGAGCAGGTTTCAGAAAAAAGGGTATCTAAATCTACAAAGATCTCTGAAAAATACCTACAGTGGGATTCATTTACCTCTTTGTGGTGAATGATTCTAGTTTGGGTTTTTTGGAACTTCAAAGTTCTGATCTACACCTCTTAGTCTACTCAATCTACTTCTCCAGGTTTTCAGACCTGAATCCCTAATTTTTGGGAATGTAAATGACTTTTTGTGAAGATAACAAGCTCATGACAACTTGATGTCTTTCTCCACCTTTCCAACCTAATCTCCAATGATCCTTCAAGCTCCAAGGCACCTAGATCTGCAATGACACAAAGAAAGAGAGAAAATGTTGATTGTCAGGGAATAGGGGTTTGCTTTGGTTAAACCCCATTTAGGTAATTAAACAAAATGATGGAACAATTAAAAAATGACATGAAGCATGAAACATGAACAATGATACCTTGAATGATGTCTTGTAAATGATGCTTCGTAAATCTGCAACTCAACATGAAATGGCCATGATGTAGATCTTGATCTTAACAATAGGTGTAGAACAATGTTTGATCTTGGATCTTCAATGCTACATCACAACACTAGCTCAATAACATGATTGATGCATGATGACCTTGACATGATGATGGATCTTGAATTGTGGCAATAATTGATGAAGAAATATTCCCTTGAATTCCTTAAAATTGATCTTGAATGCTCTCTTGATAATCTTGGAGTTCTTAACTCGTGATTTCTTGACTTGATATCATGTAGGCTTATGTTGCTTAGGTGAAATGAAGATTTGAAAGATTTTTTATATAGTAAATGCACTTAAGTGATGGCTAATTTGATCCCCAAGGCCGACATGGAAGAAACTTGAATTAAAAACCCACTTTTCCCACTCAGAACCTTAAAAATAGGCCAAATGGGACTCATTCACCATCTTGGGTGAATGAGTCTCACCTGGATGGGACTCATTAGCCCAAGGTGATGAATGGGTCCCACATGGGCTATTTTTATTCCTAAAGTGTTGAGGAGTCAAGGAATTAGGCTTATATGTTGATCTTGTTGGGTTTTTAGTTAAAATATGCCTTGGGATGCACAATATAGGGTCATAGGGGCCTATTAATGATGATACTAAGCTCATGAATGTAAGGGAGCCCAAAATCCAATGTGAAAGTGTAAATAAATACATTTTACAACATTAAATTAAGGAAAAATCATGTCTTTTTAGCTTAAAAGGATCCAAAATCCAATGTGAATGTGTAGAACCCATTGCAATAGTATATTAGGTCCACTTAGTTTACAAGCCTCCTAAATTTAATGTGAAGGTATCAATAAATATACTTTACAACATTAAATTAGGGAAAGTTAAGTTAATTTAGCTTTAAAAGGGCCCAAGACCTGATGTTCTTGTGTAAAATAGCTCACAACACTAGATCGAAGCAACATTAAGTCTAGTTCACAAGGAGGGTTCAAACAAGCTAGGAAAAGTAGAAGGGGTAATTTTTCCGTGACTATAGTTACCCTTTGAAAGAAATGAAAGAAATAAAGAAATCCCCACTTGACATCAATGCCATCTCACAAAACACTAATGATTTGAATTTATTAGATTTTACATCCTCCTTTCAAGGAGAGATTAAAATCTCACACTCTAAAGAGTCTTGTGTAAGTATAACACCTTGTGTTAAGCAAGAGATCATCTTTGTCACAAAATAATGAAACATTATCCACTATCGATCAAGAAAGTATCTTGTCGAGACTCCTCCAAGATCATTTAATATCCCTTCCTGTAAGAACACGAAACAAATTTTACTACAAACATTCATTTTGTGCATAACATAGAGTTCATGGATATTCTACTAGTGAATGTAAGGCTTTGAGTAACAAAATTCAACATCTCAAGGAGTTTGGTTCTCTTCCTTGTGTTGAAGCACCTAATCCCTTTAAATGATGCTTACTTTCATCCTATTCAGCTCATCCTTGTCCTACACTAAGTGGGGGCAATGAGTTAGGTAGTCTTGTCCTCATATGTCACATGCCATTGCCTCTTTTGGCTAGTTGATCACCTTTCATGTATATATAAGAGCAAGCTTGGGATGTGGACAACATGCCTTAAGTTGGCCGGCATGTGACATACTTAACATGATGTAGTTCAATTTGGAAGCATATGACTTGGCATAGGGATTTCCAAATAACCTCTCATGTCTTCTTCTACTTTAAAGAAATTCCTCATAGCAACGGTGTTAGCAACTACTTTAAAGTGGGGGCATACATTGACACTCATGTTTCATTGTGTGATTTTCTTTCTACTTACAATGCATGCTTTTCTTGGTGATGTCATTGGACTTGATTTCCTCTGAGATTGTGATATTTCTTTGACTTGTTCTCTCTTGGAGATATTAGGCACAATGTTCCCTGAGAAGAGACCTTGCACGAATTAATAAAATACCTTTTGAATATTCCTTACACTATTTTTCATTTACAATAGTTTTTATATGGCCACCTTGCATAACACATCTTGCATGCCTATGGAGCCATCTTGTTTGTTCATGAGTTTCAAGCATATAGAGCTTTTCTTGCCTCATGAATCTCGAAGTTCATTGTTGTGTGGCACCTTATCAAATTTATTAGGAGGTATAACTTTGGTATGGTTGGATGGGAAGACAATTTGAGGCATGAATTTTCCTTAGTCACTCACATGTGTGTGGTGAGCACATACCAGCTATGTATGTATGTGTCTCACCCTCTTGGATTACTCACCCAATGGACAACCTGAAGTTTCATTGGCTTAGAGTGAGTGTGTATTTTTGGACAAACAACTTAGATCTGATCCACATTGTGTTGGATAAACGTTCGAATCTTGATCCACCTCATTTTTACTTTTTCTTATTTTTGTTATTGACATTGCATGTTTGTGTATCTTGATGATGCATATTATACACTTTGTGTGTGACCTTCTATGCTTATGTTAGTTTGACTTAGGATCTTGGATCCTAGGGGCTTGACCATCTCCTCGATCTTTGTTATCCTAGACCATCTGCATCTGTGCACTTGGACCCCTCTTGAATGTCTACTTTAGTGTTAGTTTGCAGCAAGTTCATCCTCTCACTAAAGTGGGGGCTAGATGTAATGATGGAAAAAGGGTATGCATTTTCCTTAATTTGGGAATAATTAATGATAAATTGGACTTGATATCACCTTGATCTAGTGTTGTGATGAGTTTTACACATCCACAAATTAGCTCTTGGGCCCTTTTTAAGTTAAATAAACCTAACTCTACCCTAATTTAGTGTTGTAAAGTGTATTTATTCACACCTTCACATTAAATTTAGGAGCCTTGTAAACTAATTGGACCTAATCTAGTGTTGTAAGTTCCACACATTCACATTGGATTTAGGGACCTCTTTAGCTAAATAGACCCAAATTTTCCTTAATTTAGTGTTGTAAAGTGTATTTATTTACAATTTCACATTGGATTTTGGGCCCTCTTGCATTTATAAGATGAATATCATCATTAATAGGCCCCTAAGACCTTATATTATGCATCCCAGGGCATATTTCAATCAAAAACCTGACAAGATCAACAAATAAACTATATTTACACACTCCACGACACTTTAGCAATCAAAATAGGCCCTATGGGACCCATTTTCCACTTTGGGAAAATGAGTCCCATCTAGGTGGGACCCATTCACCGCATATGGTGAATGAGTCCCATTTGACCTATTTTCAAGGTTTTAAATGAGAAAAATTGGGTTTTAAGTTCAAATTTTATGTATATCAGCCTTTGGGATCTAATACATAGGATATTAGATGGATTTCCTATATAAATAATATTTCAAATCATTATTTCATAAGGCCTACATGATATCAATTCAAGCAAGAAGGAGTTAAGCATTCCAAGACTTCACAAGATCATCAAAATAACATTCAAGATCGTTTCTTAGGAATTCAAGGGAAGAATTCTTCATCATCTATTGTAGCTCAATTCAAGATCCATCATCATGTCAAGCCTATCAAGCATCAAGCATGTTATTGAGCTATTGTTGTGATGTAGCATTGAAGATCCAAGATCAAGCATTATTCTATACCTATTGTCAAGATCAAGATCTACATCCTCACGGCCATTTCATGTTGAGTTGTAGATTTAGAAGACATCATTTACAAGGCATCATTCAAGGTATTATTGTATATGATTCATTCTCTTTGTTTCATGTTTCATTCCTTCATTTCATTATTTTATCCTTTGGTTTAATTACCTACAAGGGGTTTGACCAAGGCAAACCCCTATTCCCTAACAATCAACACTTTCTCTCTCTCTCTCTCTCTCTTTGTGTAATTGTAGATCTAGTTACCTTGAAGACTTGAAGGATCATTGAATATTAGGTTACAATCTTGGATAAATTTGTCGGAGTTTTCTCCCTATTTGAAAGGTCATAATATTCACCAAAAAGTCACCTACAACTCCTAAATCAGGGTTTCAGATCCGAAAACAAAGAGGAATAGAAAGAGTAGACATGAAGACCAAATTCAGATTTTAAAGCTCTAGAAAACTCTAATTGAACTCATTCACCACCTTGGACGAATGAGTCCCAGTTTAGGTCAAATTTGATATTTTTACATATTCGGATACCCATTTGCAAGAAACCTATTCTTGCACAAAAACCCAGATCTAGGACTGATTCGCCAAGATTGGTGACTAAGTCCTAGTAGGCCAAAATTTTAAGATATTTAGCATTACAGGTCTCCATTCAAGCTCTCTTAGGTTTCCATGTACTCCTCTATACTTTTTTTGTTTGTTGTTCTAATTTATTTGCATTTATAGGTCATTTATTCACGTTGCATTCATCACTAGGTTTTTTCATTAGATCTTGCATATCATTAGTCTTTCCAAGCCCTAGCTTGGTGGTGAACCCCTCATTAATCTCTAAACATACCCTAGGATAGCCCTATTATCATATCTATTTCCCCATTCTTCATTGGATTGATATCTCTAGGGCATCCTTGAATGTGGATTATAGAAAGTGTAGACACTAAAAATTGGTCTAGACCTATGACTTCAATTTCTTCATTATTCACCATTGTCATTGTCATAATTAAATAACTTAAATTATTTATTTGAATCATTATGCCATTGTTTAATCCCGATTAATTAAATAAGCATCATTTATTTAATTTTGTCACTAATTTAATTCATTCCCTTCCTTAAATTAAATAAAAGTATTATTTAATTTATCTTTATTACATTTCAACTATAATTAAACAATCTTTTAAATTATTTAATTATTCCCTAAACCTTTTCTTCAAGTCAATTAAATAAATTCTTATTTATTTAATCCCTTAATTCGAATGTTGAATTAAATTAATCATTTAATTCATAAAAGGAATTATTTATGGCATATTCTTTTGTAATTGGGTAATTGCCAAGTTATCTAATTATTCATTGTCACTTGAGTCGAGATCTAAATTAAAGCATTTAGTTATCTTCTGAGTCAATATTGTTTCTAACGAACAAATCTTTCTCGATTTAATCATTCAGTTATCTAGTCCCACCTTTTACATGTGCACATATACTAATTAAATAATCTTAATTAATTAATTATTTTATGTGTATGTTCGGGAAAATCGTTTTCCTCATACAAAACATCAACTTGACATGCAAATTCTATTCTTCTAATTTTTGAATAGTCATCACTGAAAGATTAAATTATTGTTTGATTTAATCTCTCAGACATTTGTGTGTTCTAACTTTCACTCACAAAACCCTAATTCGAATGCATCACCTAATTTTAATCTCGATCATCCATTCAACTTTCAATCTGAACCTTTCATTCGAACATTATAATTTCTATAAATTGTCCAACCTTTGTCATTATTCTCTCTCCCGAAATCTTATGAATTTTGAAAGAAACTTGTTTTAATCTTTGATATTTCGTCATTATCATATCATAGAGCTATATTTGCACAAATACTAAAAATCTAAGGGCAAATATCATTCAAAGGCGAAATGGAGAAGGACAATAGAGATGAATCATAGAGTTTTATTGATGCTTGATAAGATTGTTTCATGTTTTTAGTTTCCTTTGTGCTTTGTTGTTAGATGTAGGCTAGTTTGCTTTGATTTTCTTTAATTTATTGCTTTCCTTCTATTTTCCTAAATTACATTTTGGTGAACCTAACATGAAGCCACGGTCTTCAAAAAAATATTAGCTTTTTTTGAGTTTTACAGGATTTGTACATAACGACACAATTAACTCTGTGAGCCGCATTTGATGAGAAAAATGATGCATCTAAGTATTCACGAAGCATTTGTGGAAAACAACGATGCATTTGAATAGTAAAACATTAATGCAATTGACTGGTAAATTTTTATGTTTTTGTTTTCCAAATTCCAAGATCTAAAATTTTCAATTGATTTATTTGTTACTAATTTCAGAATTTTTAGTATGTGTGCTTTTTTTGGAGTTAACATAGTGTTTGTAGGACGTTTGTAGAAAGAAAAAAATTGACTCTTTTTGTAGGATGATTGATGAAGACAATACTAAAATTACTGATGAATTGTTTTGTAGGACGTGAGTTGAAGATTTCTTTTGAAACAGACTATTTGGTAGATTGGACAATCTTTGTTTGGGTTTTAAAAATTAACTTTTGTGTTTGGTGCTTTTGCACAAGTGTTTAGTTTAGAACCTAATTCGGTATATAGGAGTATCCTCTCCCCTTGCACATTCATGCGATCCTGGGTGTAAGAGAAACTGTTACCAACTCTAGAAATTGGGCCTTCCTTGATGGGAAAAAGTACTCACCTTGAGGTGACTCAAACCGGGATTAGGCTAAAGCCAAGCCACCTCCACTTGGTATATAAAAATGGGTACTTGAGTAAACGCAAGTATCACCCAGGGTTATGTCAACGAGTGGGTAGCAATGGTCACCCATCATATGTATAGCTTCTGCAAATGGATTTCCTCACTAAAGAATCTAATTATTTTTATTTAAGCCAAAACCTTTTATTTACTAGTGCAGGAGGTTAGACCTCTAAAGTCATCTCACACTTTTACGGTCCTTAGTAGAGATGTAAAGTATGCCATAAGAAGTTTTTATGGGTACTGAAGCTAGGCTGCCCCATATAAGTGAGTGTCATGGAGGGGAGCCAGTGGGTTCAAGCTTCTAAACATTCGCTCTGGATAAGCGTAGCTGGGGAAACCCAAGTGAGAACTCAACAAGTACTGTCACTTCCAGCCTAAGATTGTGCTTATCTATTACTAGATTAAACAATCTAAGTCAAAACAAACTAAAATATCATGTTTTATGTGTTTTTTATTTTCTAAATTTGATCAAAAAAATGTCAACTCTATTAGAAAACCACAATTGATTACCAAAAAACTACAATTGATAATGAGAGTCGCATCTGTCAAGTAGAAATTTGCATCTATCATAACCAGTCCAAACTATCATTAACCAGAAATTTGAGTTGCATCTGTTAAACAGTGTCTCATAATTGTAATCCTAAGTCACATTTGTCTAGTAGAAAACTGCATCTGATAACAAGAGTCACATCTGTTAAACTATCAAAAAACCCTTTCATTGTAAACCACATCTATCAAATACTGTGACACATCTAACTAGTAGAGCCACATTTGCAATCTGGAATGACACAATTGCCTATCATAGTTTTGACATAGTTTACAAGTTAAATGCACCTAAAATTAGAACCACAATTGTGAGATACTGTGACGCCTCTGAGAAACATAACTGCATTTACTTGATAACAAAAAACCAAAATTTCCTATCACAATCCAGTTTATGCAATCATACGAGTTTCTGATAATAGCAAGACCCTTGAATAGAAAACCAAAATGATTTGCTCAAACTTTGCATATTTTAGGAATCATTCAGTCATAGAGATAGGTTTCCTAGTTGTAATTTTAGTTTCATCTTAGGATTACATACTACCTTTAGATTGATTCATCTTTTAGGGAGGTCATTTTTCAAACTTTAAAATAGGTCCACTTTCCATGCTTTGGGAAAAACCTTGCTTCAACAAAATTGTCAATTGAACCTAGTCATAGCGTATATTTGTCCCATACATGAGTATTCCCATCTCATTAGTCTAGTTTGGGAGCTCACCTTATCTTTGATCTTAGTCTCACACAGGTTCTTGACAAAATTAAATTGTAGCCTTGGTTAGACTTTAGGTGGTCGGTAGCCTCGTCTTGGGTTCATAAATTAATTACCTTAGAAGCTTAGTTAGATTTTTTGCATACTTAAATATTGTCATCCTAGTTTAGGGTCATTTTAGATATACCTTATTTGCAAGAAAATACTAAAAAAATAGTCGCATACATCCTTTATTTGCATTTGAAAAATCGCAAAAACATAGATTACACTCATACCATTCATAGGTGTATTTTGCATTACATGCACTTTGAGCTCATCTTACATGGTAGAGACAAGGTCTAAAAGAAAAGAGAGAGAAATGATGCTAGACCCAAATGATTACATAAATCCGTTCCTAGGCTCCTCTCAAGGACCATCTTCAACAAGACCTCACAAAGCTTTGTTAGACCAATTTGTCAATAAGGACTCACAAGGACACACAATAGTGGAAGACCTAAATGCTGCAACACAAGACCCAGAGTTTGATTCCTTTGTAGACGATTACTTATCAAACGATCCTCAATGATTCTTAGCAAAATTGCTAGCTGAAGGTGCTAAGTTACCCATAGGATTTGAAATTCGCATCTTACTAGCTCAAACTACTCAAGGGACAAACACAGGGACCACTAGTGCTACTCTATCACAAGTAACTACAGATATACCATCTAGTCTACCTACATAGAGCACGACAATACACACTTCACCATTTGGCGCAAATAGCATGACAACAGGTTTTAACTTCTCAGTAGGGCAGCCATCGTCTAATCCATTTGGCCCTTCTACTAGAAGAAAAAGAACCAAAACAATAGTTGTTATACAAATGATACCAAAGAAAACTGCTATACCCATGGCTAGCATTACTAGTACTATTCCACAAACAATTGTTATCCCAAGCCTAGCGTTACCAGTACCATGCCCCAGACAATAGTTGTACCAAGTATTAATGTTAACAACACTATACCACAGACGAGAGTGACACAGACATGGTACATACCTTCTTTTCAATATGGAAGTTGACCTATACCTTCACAAAACATCCCTTTCCAAAACATACCTTCATAGAACATCCCATCACAAAACATCCCTTCACAAAACATACCTTTCCAAAACATCCCTTTGCAAAACATACCTTCACAAAACATTCCCATTCTAGGTCAAAATCCCTTTACACAAATTTTAGGACAAAATCTATTCACTAACATTCCAAGTCAAAACTTTTTCACACAGATTTCAAGTCAGAATCCATTTGTGAAAATTCTGAGTCAAAATCCATTTTCCAACATTCTGAGTCAAAACACACCCTACATACCAACACTTAACCAAAACCCATCACAAAACATTGGATTTCATAACACATACATGGACCCTAACAATTTGGCTAACACATCACTCACACAGGTTGACATCCTACAGAAGTAGATACAGGCCCTCCAAATGCAAATGGACAACATGGCAGTGTCTAACAAGAGAACTATTTCAGCATAGGATCTATACCCCTTTCCCTTTGACAAATCATTGTACATGATGCCTTTCCCACAAGGGTATGTTGTACCTAATTTTCCTAAGTACAATGGAAAGAAAAATCCACTCAAACACATAAAGGAATTCTCCACGACATGCATAGATGTGGCATATGATCCAACCTATCTCATGAGATTGTTTCCAAGAAGTCTTACCACAATTCCACTTGAGTGGCTCTCTAAACTTAGTGGGCATAAAATCTTGGGGTGAACTAGCCAAAAAATTTATTCGACATTTCTCCTTTAACATCGATAACAAAATTACCATAGCAACCTTGTGTCACACTACACAGGAGGAGTGAGAATATTTTATTACCTTTTTCCAGAGATGGAGAAGTATGGCCAGTTGATGTCCTATCAAAATACCTGAAAAACAAAAGGTCACTATATTCCAAGAAAATATCAACTCTAAACTAAGAGTTGACTTATGTGTACACTTTTGCACCTCATTTGCAGAGTTAGTGGAAAAGGGTATTATCCTAGAAAAATCTCTCATTGACAAAGGAGAACTTAAGGCACATAATAGAAGCCCAAATGTACAGAACACTTCTAACAACAGAAACAAGTTTTGCTCTTGACACAAAAATGTTACCAATGATGGGGTTGTTGATGCCAAAGCCTTACAAGTAGGACCACTCATAACACTCAGAGGACATAACCCCTCTACCAATTCACTTAACATTGTCAACCCAACTCCCAATACTACCCAAAACACCCAATGACCACAACAGTTGAGGAAGTTTCCAAAGCATAAGTTCACTCCCTTAGGGGAACCTATCAAGTCAGTTTTTAAACAACTACCACAACATGACCTCATACAACTTCAAGATCCAAGACCATACTATCCAGGAAAATTTAAACCTTTCTGGTGGGATGATAATTCTTTCTATGATTACCATCAGATCAAGTGGCATAGCTTACAAAATTGTCGACAATTAAAGAACATCATACATGATTTCATCAAAAAAAGAATCATTGAAGTTAGTGGAAAGAAGCAGATAACCTCAAGCACTGATCATAAGGTATTTTTAGATCCATTACATGACCATGGGAAGGGAAAAGCCTCCAGTTCAAGAACTAAGGTCAATGACAATCCTGTTAAGTACGTTAATGTCAAGTATATTGACTACAATCATGGCACAATCATAAATCATATCTGGGCTGCTGATGATCAATTCAATACCATTACCATTAAGAATACCCCTAAGTGTGTTGTTAACACTCGCCAAACCAAAATAACCATTCAAGGGCCTCCTTTAGCAACACCACCACAACCTCCCAAATTGCATTATAACTTGCTTGATCAGTTAGGAAAGATCCCTACACATATCTCTATCTTTGAGCACTGAGCTATCCTAGACAAAGCCTTACAAAGCACCACTATCCCTAATGATCTTGATGTAAATTTCTTTGAACAAATGGTAAGATATCTAACCAACTCTCACCATGCTACTTTCTCTGAAAATGACAATTCAATTGAGAAGACAAACCATAATGATCCATTACATCTTGAAGTCCTTGTTCATGAAACCAAAGTCAGATGAGTCTTGGTAGATGGTGGAGCAGGGTTAAACATTTGTACCTTTCAATTGGTTAAGGCACTAGGTTTCTCAGAAGCATGTGTAGACACAACCAAGACTATTGTGATTAAGGCTTATGACAATGAAGAGTGTTCTTCTAAGGGAGTTGTTACACTTCCTATCAGGATTGGTCCTGTAGTTGTGGACACTAACTTCCAAGTCTTGGATCTCATCCTCCCCTATAACATTCTTCTAGACCAACAATGGATACATGCCATGAAAGTTGTCCCATCCACGTACCATCAATGCCTTAAATTTCCATATAATGGCACATAAATTACAATAGATGGTGATCTCAATCAATTCCAATATTGTGCTAACCTAAAAGGGATCCCACAGCATCAAGTTCCTATTAATCAAGCGGCATCATCATCCACTTCATCCTTATATGTCGACCCATCCACACTTTCTAAGACATCCATTCCCCAACTACCATCTCCCACTCCTAAGCTTGAGATTCAGGAAAATAGTTGTGGAGAATACCACATGAAAGCATCCTACTATGTTAGTCAGTTGGTTCCTCCTAAGTCATACGATTTACCCACATTAGACAAGAGACAACCTAGAGTCACTATACATGTTCCTCCTACATTGAAATTCACAAGATGGGGAGAACTGGGTAAGGAATCCCTAAATGAGGAAGATGTGACATCCTAGCTATACAGGGAAGATGATGAAGTACCTCCTCTATCCATACATATACAAATACATCAATATGGAAAAGGCTTTAAGATGATGTGAGATAAAGGCTATAATGGACGTTTTGTGTTAGGCCTACATCAGAATGGGAGGATTGAACCTATCTTTGTTTCACAATGACCAAAACTCCTAGGGCTAGGGTATCAACTATTTCAGATTGGTGATTCTAGTATCACATTGCCTCCGCAAGAGGAAGTGAGTATTTCTGGAGTTATCAAGACATTTGTCAAACCATCCAATCAATTCCAATTCCCATCTCCTAACTCTAATGAATATGATTGGGATTCTCTTTCATCCACCACCTTCATGGACCTTGACAAACTATATGGAGAACTTGACCAAATGTTTATCTCCTCACAAATCCCACCTAATACTCATCCACAAAAGCTTGCTACAAAAGAAGAGTGGCTCAAGAACTACTTTTGGGAATCTCTTGATCTTGCTACTTGGGGATCTGACCAAACCACTCTTAATGACCAAACCCTGGCAATTTTTCCACCTTAGAGTTTACAAAAGCCTAAGAAGAAAAATAAAGAAGAGTTGGTAAGAAAATTTTGTGACCATGTCAACAAGTCAATCTTTACCTTGACCCCAGTGGATTTTAACACCCCCGATGATGACATGCCCTTAGTGTATCCCCAACTTATCAATTGGGATCAACAAGGACCTCCTGTCTTAAATGTATTTGAGAACAATGAAGTGATAGCTGAGTTCTTGAGATTATGAGAAGGAATACCTAGTGGTGATCACAAAGCTGGCTTTACCATTGACCTAGACAACATGGAAATTTTTTGGGAGTCTATTCACCCTTCCAGTTGCAAAAATAAGAAAAACAATGATAAAAATGAAAATGATGAGTCTCTAGGTGAAAACCGAAAGGTACCTTTAGATGATGAAAAAGCAAAAATAAAGGACACATCTAAGGGCGAAAACCTCTCTAAGGCACCCAAGGATGGAGGGGTCAATAATCTCCCCATTGAATAGGAAATGTCACCATTGTTGATAGATGAAACTATTGGAGTCAACATAGGCACAAAAGGGAATCCAAGGCTCATCTATTTTGCAGAGTCATTCACAGAAAAGCAAAAACCTAAATTCCAAGACTTCTTTATAGAAATACAGATAAATTCTACATGGTCATATGTTGATATGCCTGTATTAGATCTTGACTTTGTTTTACATCATTTTCCACTACAACCAAGTGCTAAACCATTTAAATAGAAGTTAAGGAAAATACGCCCACAAATTTTCTTGTAAGTCAAAGATGAGTTGAAGAAATTATTGGATGTCGTTTCATTAGATCCATTGAATATGTAGATTGGATATCCAATCTTGTGCCAGTAACGAAACCAACTGGGGGCATCCACATTTGCATTGATTTTTGAGACATAAATAAAGCATGTGTCAAAGATGACTTTCCATTGCCAAACATTGATATAATAGTGGACTTGACGATTGGCTATGAAATGTTATCCCTTATGGATGGATTCTTAGGATATAAAAAGATTAAAATTGCAACTGAAGATCAGCCGAAGACTTATTTTACTTGCCCATAGGGAACCTATTGTTGGAATGTCATGCCCTTTGGACTGAAAAATGTTGGAGCCACATATCAACGAGCTATGACAACTATATTCCATGATCTCATGCATCATATCATGGACTATTATGTGGATGATATCATAGTTAAATATTTGACAAGGGAAAACCATTTACAAGTTATAGATAAGGTTTTCAAGAGACTAGAAGAATACAAGGTCAGACTTAATCCTAAAAAGTGTGTGTTTAGCATACAATCAGGGAAACTTCTAGGCTATATAATATCTAGACGAGGCATTGAGGTAGATCTAGCAAAAGTGAAAGAGATAAGAGAGATTCCTCCACCAACTAATCTAAGTCAACTGAGGACACTCCAAGGAAGACTACAGTCAATCAAATGGTTTATAGTGCAACTAATAGACAAGATACATCCATTTCAGCATCTACTAAAGAAAGGAGTACTTTTTGTATGGACCCCTAAGTGTCAAGAGGATTTTCAATAGATTAAGGACTATCTACTTACACCACTAGAATTAATGCCACCAATTTAGGGAAAACATTTGTTATTATCATCTTAGCTACTACATCAACATTAGGAGCCTTGCTTGCACAAAATGATAATGAGGGTTGAGAAAGAGCAATATACTATATCAACCACACTTTGGTAGGTTATGAACTAAACTACAGTCCTATAGAGCATGCTTGTCTAGCAATAGTTTTTGCTACTCAGAAACTAAGACACTATATGTTGAACCATGAAACGATGTTGGTTGCAAAGATTGATCCTCTAAAATATCTCCTTAGTAAGGCAGCATTAACAGGATGTCTCGCTAATTGGGTAATGATACTAAGTGAATATCACATCCAATATGTAGAAAGAAAAGCAATTAAGGGGCAAGTCATTGTTGATCAGCTAACGGATGCACCAACCCAGTCAGATCACCCTTTAGTCTCAGACTTTCCTAATGAGTTTATCTTTACACTTGACATTGATACAACATGGAAGCTTTACTTTGATGGGTCTCATACAAACCATTGTTTAGGGGCTGGTATATTGTTTATTACGCCATAGGGCAACACCATTCCTAAGTCTTTTAGAATTACCTTTCCATGCACTAACAATGTAGCAGAATATGAGGCTCTTTTGACAAGGTTACAAATGGATATCAAATGGAAAATCAAGCAATTACATGTCTATGGGGATTATCAGTTAGTAATCAGACAGGTAAATGATGACTATGACAAAAAAGATGAGAAGCTTGCACCATAGGAACGCATGGCAAATAGCTTTAAGTAGTATTTTCATAGTAACATCTTCCATCAGATACCTCATATTTAGAACAAGGTAGTTGATGCCATGGCAACTATTGGCTCCTTGACATACCTACCAATGTGCCTAAGTTTGAGTTCTTGGTAGAACAAATTTTTGTCTCAACTTTTGATATCCCAGACTCAAAGATGGTATGCGTACTTGTTGTTCCTAATTCCCCATGGTACAAGGAAATATTTGACTATCTTAATACTCAAATCATTCCTCCTAACTTGTCAAATAACTAGTGTAGAACCTTTATCCATAAGTCAGCTAAATACACCATCATTGGAGATACCTTATATAGACATGCCTTAGATAACACCCTATTAAGATGTCTCCATACTAAGGAAGCATAAGCAACCTTATGAGGGGTGCATGAGGGTATATGTGGATCCCACTCTAGTGGTCCTACCTTAGCTAAAAATATCATGAGGCTAGGTTATTATTGGCCTACAATGGAGATGGATTCCTATTTATTTGTCAAGAAATGTTGGTTGTGCCAAATTCATGGAGACCTGATACATGTGCATGCACAGGAGCTAAGACCAATCACTTCACCATGGCCTTTCTCCCAATGGGGACTCGACCTCATAGGAAAGATACAACCCACATCCCCAAACAAACATAAGTTTATCATTACAACGACATAATACTTTACTAAATGGATTGAAGCAATTCCTATGACCTACATTATGGGAACACAGATTTCCAAGTTCATCTTGAACTAAATCATTTGTAGTTATGGCGTTCCTCAATTCATCATCATAGATAATGGTCGCCCATTCAAGAATCGAGAAGTCCATCAACTTTGACAAGACTTCCATATCCAACATCATTTCTCTACTCCATATTACCCACAAGGTAATGGCCAAGCAGATACATATAACAAAACTATCATTAGAATCCTCAAAAAGACTGTCACTGACGTTGGTCGTGACTAGCATTTAATGCTTAATCCTACCTTATGGGCTTATTGTACAAGCATCCATACTCCCACCGTCACCACCCCATACTCTTTGGTCTTTGGTTCTGAGGCTATCTTACCTATTGAGGTCGATATTCCATCCCTAAGGGTATCTTTGAAAGGGCACATTGATGATGAAGAGTATCGTGTATCAAGATTGCATGAGCTAGAATTCCTAGACGAGAGAAGACAGAAGGCATTAGACCATCTACAAGCATATCAAAACTATCTTCATCATAGCTATAAAAGGAAATTCTTGAACCAAAATTTTGAGATCGATGACTTGGTTTTAATGGAGAATCCTAAGAATCAAGCCGAAAGAGAGAAACTAGGCAAGTTTGAGCTGAATTGGCTAGGGCCGTACATTGTCATGGAAGCCTCTGGATCAGGAGCATATCAACTCTCTACTCCTGAAGGGGAACCATTGTTAGCACCGATCAATAGCCTTCATTTGAAGAAGTTCTATCCATAGCTTCTGAGAGTCGTGTCTTAACCATCAAAAATACAAAAAATTCAAAAAATCAAAAAAATCAAAACATAAAAAAAAAATCATTACTTAGGTGAAAACCTGGCAAATAGGCATCTTGGTAACATCATTTTTTTTTTTGAAAAATCCAAAAAATAGTAAAAAGAAATAAGTCATCCAATAGCGAAAACCACTTAGGTGGCGCTTTGGATAAGTACCATGGTGAAAACCTAGAAAACAGGCGCCATGTGTAGTCGAATTTGCTCTTTCATCTACCATCATTCTAATCTGACTTCCTTGTACATATCATTTATTTCTTCTATCCATATCTTTGTACATATCACCCATAATAAATTCTTGTCCTTTCCATAGCTTGGAATGATTGACCTCAAGCACGTGCTATTTCCCCATTCCATCCTACCTACTAGTCTTATACTAGACTAGGGGTAGACACTTAACCTATGTCATTTGATTCTTATAGTGGTTGTCCTGAAGATGTAAGACCATCGAAAAATCCAAAAACATTACAAAATGTCCTGAAAAAAGTCCAAAAACAACATAAAACTTCAAAAAGACAAAAAAATAAAACATGTCAAAAATCAAAAAATAGAGTCACAGTTAGTCGCACTTGTCAGTCTTTGTCATTATCAAACTACATTGCCTCTGCGACTAGATGTAGGCAAGACCATCTACCAATGTTCCCCCAAGGTATTAGGTTAGTTCTTTTAGGTTTGTCTGTACAAGATCATGATTCAATTCATTGTCCATATGACAAGGTCATTGGTCATGTCGAACTATGAGGTCTCTACGTGTATAACATAGGCAAGGCCATCAATTGATCAACCCTTGAGGCCACACTAGGTCAATCCATTAGGGTTCATCACATTCACTATCACACATGTCAAATTTTTTCAATTAAATCACTCTTGTTCAATCAATCTTGTTTTTCCAAAGTCTGGTTGAACTGTGAGGTCTCTACGTGTATAACATAGGCAAGGCCATCAATTGATGAGCCCTCGAGGCCACACTAGGTCAACATAGTCATATTGATAGCATATGACATCAAGTCACGTATCAACAAGACAAACAAGTCAACACTGTCATCAATTCAAATCAAACAAACTACCAAAACAATCAACTTATGTCTGCTACAAGATGTGTCCTTCTTGGAAACATACATCATCAAAACAACTAACCTATGTCTTATATAGGATGTGTCCTTCCTTGAAATAGACATTAGGAAAACAATCATTATAGCCTTACATGGGTTGTCACATCAATGACATCAGACCTCAACATCTTATATGAAACATGTCTTTCTAAAACTAGGTATCATGCCTTATACAAGTAGTCACAAACTTGAAATCAGACTCAACGTCTTATATGGTATGTGTCCTAAAATCAGGCCCTTTCAATCAATCAAACAAATAGATCAAGTTTTGGAAAATATTTTACTAGCTTTTAACTTTATGGCTTGTTTATCTTATCTTTTCATATGGCTTTATGTTTGGGTCCTGTTACTAGCTTTCTCAAGGATGTCCCATGAAGGATTTAGAGAAGCAACGATGTATTAGGGCTTGTTTTCCTTGACTATTGTTTGCCAACTATCTTTTAACTTGGTTTTTGAGTCATGTTACTAGTTTCCTCGAAGATGTCCCATGAAGGATTTAGAGGAGCAATGACGTCTCATGACTTGTATTTTATTTATTTGTTGTATGTGGTTAGCCTAGACAAATAGACTGGGGAAACTGGACAAACAGACTGGGCAACTTGGCCCTTAGTATGAGTCAAGACACTCCTTGTCTGCGACTGTCTATTGTTAGCAGGTGGATGACCTTGCACACTATGGTCTATCTCATATCACAGTGTTTATTGTTCATCTATGTTAGTTAACACTCGATGATGATCATTTAAGTGCAAATACTTTTATGTGTCGATGAAATATTGAAGATTCCAATATCAAAGATTTATGAACTAACATCCATATCTTCTATTTTAATTTTCATCTTTTCTGTATTAACATTTCTTCTTTCTCACATCATGACAGAGTTTTGTGATACACAAATATATAAGGCATCTTGCACGTGCATTCATGTTAGAAAAATCATATACATATCTTACATATATGTTGCATTAGAAAAATACAAAAATATAGGCATCCATGGCATTTAGGAATCCATAACATATCATTTATTAACCATCATAGGTTGCATAACATATCATGAGACATACATGTAGATAGCATTGTAAATTAATAATCCATCACATTTACATCTCATCATCATGAAACATAGAAATTCATACGTGACATTCATAAATAAAATTAAATGCATACATCATATTAATGTATAACCAATATATATTGTAATAGGTTGCATGAACATAAAGTAAATATCATAGCATCTATCACATGTATATATCAAATAAACACTACATAATCATGTAGAGAACTGCATATCATATAAATAGCTGCCAAAATCATATATATAGGATCGAGAACAACCTACACTAACATCATTTGTCAGCAAAATAAAGCAACTTCATGACAGACAAATGTGTCACTTTTCTAGCAAATGCGTTGCACAAATTCAAATGCATCATTCCAATTTTCAAATGCATTGTAAAACATCAAAGGTATCATTCTATTATGCAAATGTGTTTCATCTATACACATGTGTGACATCATAAACAATGCTCATTCAAATGACCAGTCAACATGAAAATGTGTACTAAAAAATTCAAATGCATTGCAAAAAACTAAATGCATTACTGTGTTACACATATGAGATGTAGACATACACATGCGGTGCAGAAATTGACAAATGCGTATTTTCATTAAAATGACTTATTCTAGCCTAGATGTGATTATGCAAATGTGGAATTCTGCATGCATATGCGTTGAACACACATGCATATGCAGTGCTTTAAACATCAACGCATTTGAAAAAGATACAATAAATGCCTAAAAAAGCATGCAAAAAATAAATTCAAAGGTTGGTTCTCGACTACGTACCGGGGGGTCAATGTCAGCAAGTCATCAGAATGTTTGAATGTGGTAGGCGTGGTGATGAGTGCAAGAATTGGAGACATCTTCGCTATGATTCTAGAGCAAAAACTCTCAGTTTCTAAACTTGGTATGTGCAAATGAATTGGATTTTCACCAATTTCTATTTATAAGTAGGGTTTTTGGTGGCATTTTTTGCAACCTTGTCTATTAGACACTCATTTTTCAAACTTTCAACTACCATTTGACGTATCAAATCAAAACAAAACTCATTTCTGTCACCACCATCAAACTTTTGGCCATCAATTTGACTAATCGAGACAACTTCCAAATTTTTCTAAATTTTTCAAAAATTTGTCAATTTTTCTAAATTTTTCAAAAATTTGTCAATTTTTCTGAGGAGGAATACCTTAACCCATTTTACACTGGGGCATGACCAGGGCATGTTTTTGACTAATTTTCTTTGACACAATGCTAAAATGAAATTGTGTCAAAGAGGGACAAAATGTAGGCACTAAAAATTGGTCTAGACCTGCAACTTCAATTTCTTCATTATTCACCATTGTCATTGTCATAATTAAATGATTTTAATTATTTAATTATATTTCTAAAGTCTCCCTCCATCTATTAATTAAATAATTTAAATTATTTAATTGAATCATTCTACCATTGTTTAATCCTAATTAATTAAATAAACATCATTTATTTGTGTCACTAATTTAATTCATTCCCTTCCTTAAATTAAATAAAATTATTATTTAGTTTATCTTTATTACATTTCAACGATAATTAAATAATCTTTTAAATTATTTAATTATTCACTAAACCTTTTCTTCAAGTCAATTAAATAAATACTTATTTATTTAATCCCTTAATTCAAATGTTGAATTAAATTAATCATTTAATTCATAAAAGGAATTATTTTTGGCACATTCTTTTGTAATTGGGTAATCACCAAGTTATCTGATTATTCATTGTCACTTGTGTCGAGATCTAAATTAAAGTATTTAGTTATCTTCTAAGTCAATATTGTTTCTAACAAACAGATCTTTCTTGATTTAATCATTCACTTATCTAGTCCCATCTTTTGCATGTGCACATCTATTAATTAAATAATCTTAATTAATTAATTGATTTATGTGTGCATCAAATCATTTTCCTTGTGCAAATCATCAACTTGAAATGCAAATTCTATTCTTTTAATTTTCGAATAGTCATCACTGAAAGATTAAATTATTGTTTAATTTAATCTCTCAGACATTTGTGTGTTCTAACTTTCACTCACAAAACCCTAATTCGAATGCATGACCTAATTTTAATCTCAATCGTCCATTCAACTTTCAATCTCAGCCTTTCATTTGAACATCAAACTTTCTATAAATTCTCCAACCTTTGTCATTATTCTCTCTCCCGAAATCTTATGACTTTTGAGAGCAACTTGTTTTAATCTTTGATATTTCATCATTATCATATCATAGAGTTGTATTTGCACAAATACTAAAAATCTGAGGGAAAATATCATTCAAAGGCGAAATGGAGAAGGACAACATAGATGATTCATGGAGTTTTATTGACGCTTGGTAAGATTGTTTCATGTTTTTAGTTTCCTTTGTGCTTTGTTGTTAGATGTAGGTTAGTTTGCTTTGATTTGCTTTAATTTATTGTTTTCCTGCTATTTTCCTACATTACAGAAAGTTTGTTGCCCTAGGTCCTAAGCCCTAGTGGGGAAAATTTTTTATCTTACACTTGGGACAAATGATTTACCTAGGAAGTCTCATCTCTAGTCTTACATTCGGTATATTTGGAGTTTAGCTCCTTTATATCCTTGGGTTGTTGTTGGAGACTTTAATGTCATTACTAATCTAGAAGAAAAGGGGGGTGGTTTGTAAAGGTTGGAATTGTTGAATTGGATCTTCCAGGATAATATTTTTTCCTTACATATGGTGGATGTGAAGCCTAGAAATGGTCAATATATATGGAATAATAGGAGATGTGGGGAGGACTCCATTTTTGAAAGGATGGATAGGTTCTTGGTGTCCTTTTGGATTGGTGGCAATTGGGCTTCTTCGTCAAAGATATTAGATTGGAGGGGCTCTAACCATTGGAAAATTAAGTTTTTGGATTCTATCGCTCATGCTACTGAAATTCCATCCTTTAATTTCCAACTTATGTGGCTAAGGGACACCCATCTTCAGGATCTGATGGTAGGTTGGTGATCTCGAAGCAAACTAGTGTATGGCAGAATGATGTACTCCTTTGTCAAGAAATTGTAGTATGTGAAATATCAACTCAAGAAGTGGGATAGACTGTGCTTTAGAAATATCTTCCATGCTAAGACTATGGGCCAAGACAACTTGGATGCTATCACCTGCGACATTAGGAAAATGGCCTCTTTGAGGAATCCCTTTTGGAGGAGTCAAAAGCCTTGAAGGCTCTATAAGAATGGGAATTGAGGTAGGAAATTTATTGGAAAAAGAAGGCTCAAATTGAGTGGTTGTAGGAAGGTGATAGAAATACAACTTTTTTCTCTAGCTAAATGTTAAGGCTTGGAGGCATGGGAACTCGATTTCATCTTTGGTGTCTTCTAGGGGGGACCATCTAGCTTCTCATTTGGAGATTTCTAGAGAGGTTGCACATTATTATACCACTTTGTTCAGTGAGAACTGCCCTGATGTTGCGGATGATGATAAATGTATTCTTGCATGTGTTCCTTCTCTTGTCTCTTCAAAAATGAATGAGGATCTCATGCAAAATATATCTTTGGAAGAGCTAGAGGGAATTTTTTCAGATGAAAAAGGGGACATGCATGGTCCTGATAAATTCTCGATTGAGTTCTTCTAGGAATTTTGGGATATTATTAAATGGGCTTGTAGAGTTCAGGGGGATTCGCTACTCATGAGTTATCTTCATTCAGAGAGCCTCACAGGGAAAACTTCCCTAAACTACCTCAAGCATCAGCGTGAGAGTTCTAGAATCAGAAAGAGTGGGTCACAAAGACTTTCTAGACAAACTAACAAGCTCTTGTCCAGAGGACAGTAGTGCAAAATAAGGATGATAGTGTGACGCACTACTGTCCAAGACATGCACTGGCATCTCGTATGGACCAGGAAGTGAGAATGCCACAAAAAATAGCTAAATGATTACTAGCAATTTGATTATTAAGAACTTACAGAATGTGATAAAGAAACATAATGTAGTAGAACTGAAGTAAAGTGAAACTAGAAATGATAAAGACAAGGAGAAGAAAGGAAAGAAGATGCTCACAACAATCCAAGTAATGAAGCCTCCAGCTAGTAGATATCTTCAATACCTGCGTTTGTAAGATCTGGAGAATGTGTTGGGGCTATATAGGGGTTTGCCTCGGTCAAACCACTATTTTGGTGTTCCCACCTCCATGGATAGCCAAGAAGATAGAGAAAGAGAGAAATGAAAAAAGCATGTGGTGAAAGCAAAACCCATTCAGGAGTAGAATCCACACCACCAAGTATAAGTGATAAAAGCAAACCCCACTCAAGGAGGAGAACCTGTATCACAAAATAGGTGATAAAAGAAATCCCCACTCAAGGAGGAGAACCTGTATCATGAAGAAAAGATGTAATAGCTAAGGGATATGGAATCCTAGGATGCTCGCAAGCACAAAGTAAGTGAGATAGAGCAACAAAGAGTGTTGCTAAGAGAGCTTGAAGTTGCTAAGCAAGTTGTATGAAGTTGTGCAAACAAAATAGCAAGAGAGGAATGCAAGAGCCAAGGTTGGAGGGAAGCTAGAACAGAGGAAGACCTACAAATGAAGTGAAAAGATAGCATTTAAAGAAGGAAAAGAAGCTTCTTAGGTGGTTTTAGGGAGTCTCGAGCTGTTACCACCAATAAAAATTGTCAAAAAGTGGCAAAGCATGAATGGAAACAATTGTTTAAATGTTGAAATGTCGTAGGACACTAGCGCAGCGTGCAAACATCCACACAGTGCGCTAGTGTCTGGACATGTCATGCTACAAAACAACACAAATGGGGAAAACACAAAGTTTGATGCAAAGCTAACACACAGGGGTAGTTGTAGAAAATGGGTTTTCGAGCATCCTAAGAGGGGAAAAAGGCTGATGCAAGGGCTAAATGAGCCTACACAAGCTATAAGGGAATGTACACTAAATCAGATACAAGAATGTATCTGAAATTGTGAGGGGTGCAATTTTACACCTATATAGGGGTTTATGGGAGGTTGTGCAAGAATCTCATGGGAATAAATAGATGCTTCAGACCATGTGTTGGTTGTTTTTTAAGAACCAAGCTGGTCTTCATAATTTCCTATGGACTTTTCCATTTTCAATATTTAGTAATCTAATGGAACTGGCCAACGAATGAGTGAAAGCAACAAAGCTTTCCTCCTACACTTTGGGCTCTATGAAACCTAGGAGGGTGATCCCACAACATATATTCAAAAACTTAAGCCATTGACATTTAAATACATTGTAAATAATAGATAATTCTCATATTACCACTCAACAACATAGTGTATCAAAAGAGTTGGCTGCTCCTTTAACAATACTCTACACTTGGAGCATGAAAATAGTGAAATTCATCACAAAATAACTACGAGGGTAACTCATTTGAGAAGTTTGTAAATAAAGAGTGATTTGCTAATGAACTAGCCTAGAAAATGTATTATGAATATTCTACTTTAACCAGTGCCTTATCTTAAACATAGAGTCGATCTTAACATATGCAACCTGGTAGCAATTTTACACATAGCATCATATAAGCTTTAAAATACTACATTATAGCATCTCCACATTATATTCTCGACCACCTCTTCTTATGAATATCCTAGCACTCAATTCATATGAATCAACATCTTTATCCAAGCATTTACATTAACTCTTTGAATTAATAAGCAAGAACAAAAACCTCCATCCACTAGAAATCAATGGAGACTAACAAAACAATCCTTGATTATATTATTTATAACTCATAGAACAAGTACATAGGAGAGAAAATGGCCATGAAATTTGAACCATTTTTTATTGTATTTGTTAGTTTTTTTGTTATCAGAATTACATATGTACTAACAGACTCAGAACCTAAGACAAAACTCAAAATATGCATAGTTTTCTTTTTACAATTCTCTATGATCAATTGCAATACAATGAACCCCATACTTTTGGCCTTGAATTCCTTCTTATAGAAATGAAGGAGCAAAACAAGCTATAGGCTAGAAAGTACACATATCACCATTCTACTAGACCGCTATAACATATATTCCCTTTGCAGTTATATTTGTATTCTCAGATGGAGGGAAACATATATGGGACAAAATTTATTCTCATTTGTTGTTGGAGATCCGGTCCCACCTTTCAAAAGGAATCTTTGAGTAGTTTTAACAATATCCTCATGCTCAAAAAGTGTGTCCATGCACATAAAGTGACTATGAAAGAAAGCATGAAAGAATAAAATAGGAAAGGACACAAAACATGTCCACGTCTGCAAACTTTATCATCAATTCAAAATGGGGAGAAAGCAATATATTGTCCATATTTTTACAAAATCCTAGTATTTCAGGCTATGCATTGCATTCCTCCCATCCATTACTTACCATGATTACATATTTCAAAATCGGAACTATAATTTCCACCCCATCATTGCATTTAATCCTCCAATCCATCCAAGTATTATCAGCCTTTTTTCTATAAGGTGAATATTTTGTAACCTTATTGGATTCCTTACCAAATTATGCCTGGACAATCTTTGTATGGACTAGCATGCCCATGTTCCTTTCTAGAGTTCCCATATCACATGCTCCTAGTAAATCTTAGTAGCTTGACTTGAAATAACATCATTAGTTTCCTTTCTCCATTCATGCAAAGTCTTGATGTTACCATCATCCCTTAAAATGGATGACAAGAGACCATGATGTGATTCATAAAAGTTGTTGACCAACTCCCTTATCATGTCTTCCAAAGGCTCAATACTTCCCCTAAATTATTGAATCTCATTTACAATAGTAATGGTGGTCTTAAGCTTCTCAGGGAGGTTAGCATCCTACCTAGCTCCAATAGACATCATCCTCAATTCTTACAACCTAGGGATCCATGTCTTCATAAGCGAAATAGCTCTCTCCTTATCATTGCCAAAATTATTCATAGAAGATTTCATGGAGCAATAACTATCATGAATACTATTTAGCCTATTAACAACCCCTTCTGTTTAAGTGTTCCAAGACTGTAGTGGAAATCTTCACATTACTCATAAAAACCTCCCTATCATGATTGTCACATTTCTCTTTATAATCATTTAACTGCTTGGGTAACTCCTCCTTGCTAACATCTTCCTCAACGTGTGGTGCTTTTGATGTACCAGGCTCTATCATTGAAATGGGCATAGTTCCCACATTATATGGCATAATTTCCCATGATGAACTTATTGAAGGGGTAAAATCAGTGGGTACTGCTTCATGTGGAGTGGTAGGAGAATCAACACTAGTCTATGTTTACTCTCTTGATTACAATTTTTTTAGCTTGTCCTCTAGTAATGCTATTTTTGTTTGTAGTTGCATCTTTTGTTGTTATGTCTTTCCATATTGTACCAACAAGTCATCGTGTTATGTCATGAACATTTCCTTTTCTACAATTATAGATTCCATGGCGGCTCTTGTGAAATGAGCAACATGTACAAACATATTTGTTGCCTCAAGAGTTGATGTCTTTGACACTCTCTTTATTATTAGCCCCCCCCTATAGTTAGGTGCAACTTTAGCAATATTAGGCTTTATTATACTTGGGGCTAGGGACGAAATAGTTAATGCATCCCATTGCTCAATAAAAGAAGATCCTTGTAGTGCAATTGTAGTCTCTTCTCTGAATTTTAGAGAGGTATATCACATCGTTTTATTGTATCAAAGGCAACAGCAAAAGCCAAATCCCATTCTAGTAACAATAAAATTCCAATATTTCTTACCAACTTTCTACCCTCTTTTGCAGTCATCCCCTAAAACTTAGCTCTCATTTCATTCAAGACCTATGCTTGAATGGTTGCATCAAGTAGTTGTGGATGAAGACTTCTTTTCTTGGCCAAATTGTTGACATATTCATCCTTCTTGGCCTTATAATAAAATTCCATGAAAGCTTGATATCTTATAAATGAATCATCACCCATGAATCTCATGCATGCTTCCACCCTGACATCATCCTTTCCATTAAGCCCAGTGAGGTCAGCCTTACTTAACCTCATACCCAATTGTTGTGATACCATTTCTACTAGTGCAAGAGGCATTCCTTGTTGCATTTCCTACTTAAATACCCAATTTTCCTCATCAGGTTCATCATCATCATAATTCACCAAACCTATTTGTTCAACCTTTTGCTTCTTAAATGGTGGCTCTCTTGGTGGTGAGGTATGTTGTGATGGGGCATCAACATCCACAATTTTAGGCTTAGTTGTCCTTGGAAGAGATGGTGGTGGCATTTTTCTCATAGGAGAAAGACGTCTTTGCTCCTCTTGTTGAGAGGGAGCAACCACTGCATCATCTTTCTTTGATTTGTTCTTCCTCATGAAAAAAACTACTTTTTGTTCCTTAGGAGGCTGATCTGTAGGCCTTTCCTCCATAACAGGGATTTCCCCTCCATTCTATTCCTCCTCCATGAGGTATTTCCCCTTGTATTGAATCATTATTTCACCTCTAAGGTGACCAACCATTTCTTCAAAGTTCTAGAACACATACTCCACTCTCTACATTATATTGGGGATTTGTGCAAGACCAATGAATTTAGGATCCTTTTCTTTTTCCTTTCTTTGCATTTTGTTAAAAGTGATCCACCTTACTTTTATATTCTCTTGCTCCACAAAATCAAAGATGTTCCTTATTATATCCTCAGGGAAATACAAAATATGCAAAAACTTGGAGCTCCTATTATGTTCCTTTAACTAGACCATGAAGCTTTCAAGATCATGATTCTCCCTTGTTACTGCCCTTTTCATATGAAAATTCTTGAGTATATCATTTATCTTGTTCCAACCTCCCTTTTTCATTACAAAATCGGAGAAGCATGTGTATGAGGGGAAAAATATTCCTTTTCCTTGTTCCAACAAGTGTTTTTTCTCCACAATTCCCAACTAATACATCACCTAAAGAAATCCAATTCTTTTTGGGGCATAATTAGGCAACAAGTGAGGTGTGAAAGTGGAACCATACACTCTCAAAACCGTATATGCAAGGTAAGGGATAAAATCTCCCCAATTATGATCAACTCTTAGCTCAGGGCTTCTATCTTTGGGTCTCAAGAAATCATGCAGGGCATTGGGAACTCTTAGCATACTCACAACCAAGACTCTTCTCAATTATGAAGCAAACAAGTTCTCAAATACAACATAATCAAAATTTATGTCATCCTTATCTAGGATGGTAGTCCAACACTGAACAAGAAACTCCAAAGTACCTTCCATCCTATCTAGTGTCATATTCTATCCAAAGTAAGGTGCACCTTTGAATAGAAACATGTGCATTAACAATGAGTATCAGCTAAACCTCACTCCATCTGCACCCCTCTTCAATTTTACCAAACCCTCATGAATTCTCTCTACTAGAAACCTTGCATAATCATATGTTGTGCAATACTGAGGGTGTTGAATGTGGTCTGCCATATACATCCATGCCATGGGAATTCCAGTGACAGGATCATAGCCAATTATCTAGAAAATAGAGTAGAAAGTCCTTTGGAAATAAGAGACAAAGTAGTTAACAAGAAAAGTCTCTTTATCAAATTGTCCCAATGTGATTTTTTGGCCCCCAACTTCTACTAAGTAACTTGGAAATATATGGACCCTGAATGCAATCTTAGTTCTATCATACTCTTCCCTAAGAGCCTTTTCATCAATTTTAGGCATATTATCACTTGACTCGGTGAGTCTAAAGACACAAGCAATCTCTTCCTTGGTGACCCTAACCATGTCAATTCCATTATAAGACCTCGCAGTCCTGGTGACTAGGTCATAGTTCTGAACAACTACTGATTTCAAAATATTAATATCCAGGTATACATTAAGCATGATCAGTTCCCCAAGTCAAGATTCCAAGGGTTTCCAACTGGAATTCCCATGTTTCTATTTTTGAACCAACCATAGAACAATTCCCACCTAGTGCAAGGTAGTTTGGAATCCCTAATAAAACTATTTTTTTCAATTAAGTCCTCAACTACTTGTGAACCTTGGCAAATCGGTTAACCCTTAGATTTTTCACTGGTTGAGGGTGGTAGTTGTT
Source organism: Sequoia sempervirens (assembly GCA_007258455.2). Taxonomy (NCBI): domain Eukaryota; kingdom Viridiplantae; phylum Streptophyta; class Pinopsida; order Cupressales; family Cupressaceae; genus Sequoia; species Sequoia sempervirens. The sequence continues at coordinate 737,471,062 of VDFB02281492.1, read as the reverse complement.
TAGCAAGGTCTTTACTCAAAGGTCTTTTGGGAACAAAGGCTTCCCCTTTCGATGAAGATGCTTTGGCTTTGTGAGCCATAACTCAAGGGTTTTATAAAGCATGGTTTTTGGTTTCTTAGAATAAAACCTTCGACTAAGAATTTGACACAAATTATAACAATGCAAGATCAACTAATTGCTTTCAATGAATGCCAAACCTTAAGAGAAATACAAAACCAAGAAAACCCTAATTGATAGAAGGATTTGGAGACCACAATTTATCAAAAATTATGATGAGAAGGTAATAATTCACTTATTGGTTTTTTGTAGGTTAATAAACCTAGCTCTGATGTCAAACAAGCCTGAAAACCATAGCATGAGCTCTCCAAGTGTGCAGAATGTCTTTCTCAATGCTCAATTATACTCTGAAGTAACTTTAATAGCTATGTTATCTCTTGTTTTGGTAGCTCGATGTCCTTTCTACTATTAAGGCTCACTTGCACGAACCAGAATGGCTCACTTTCCTTTGAACTAAGCTTTGAATATTAGTCATTGATTGCATAGATGTGTTGATTGAAAAAAAGATACAAATTAAGTCAATAGGATTTGAAAAAACTAACTGTAAGCAACTATAGCATTCATCAAATCAAAATAAGCCATGTGGAGGGGCTTGCTTGTCACACGTGGGCTCCACTATCTCCTTGGTATTGAAGCAATGTCCACGTGTCATTCTTCCCATTCCCTTATGAAACATATCTCTTGTGCAACTCCTCGCAATGGGGAGATGAGGAAGGGCTAAGATTAAATCTCATGCCTTTAATATATTTGTGTCTTAACATAGGACCATTCATTCACAACCATATTCCTTTAACATAACCAACGACCCAGATTAAAAGATCTTAAATGTTGTCAAAACACATGCCTTATATTTCCTTTTAGTAGTGCACACTTTACTGTTTATGCCCTGTGCTCAAATATTTGTTTAATATTTTCCTTTATTCTAATGTCCTTTATTCCCTCTAGGTTGCTCCACGTGGTGCTCTCCTACTTCCTCATTGCGAACTAGGTGGTAGAAAAGGGCCCCGCACAGGATAGCAGGGAGCAGTCTGGATTAACCCACATCACCCACAATTGACTGTCGATCTTCTTTCATCAAAGTGATTGCTTCACTTTATGGATCAATAGGTCCCCTAACCCTGGGACACATGCCCATACCCCGCTAGCCCGTGACAATAATTTATTACAAATTTGGAACAAACAAGGTAGTAGGGAACAAATTGGATGAAGATGTGTCACACGACACCCACTATCGATCTTCTTAAAAAAAAAAATTGTTGACCCTTTGAAAACATTGGGCTCACCACCAGGCATGACACACGACAACCACACGCCAACCCATGTGATTATTTTAATGAGAATTGAAGTATAACAGGGATACGGGGATGGTAGAGATTTGCTTGTGGTGATCGAATGGTCAACGTAGAACCTAATATCTACACATACCAAAAATTTTAGTTTTAAGAAGAGGCCATCACTAGGTAGACAATTGTCAGGGACATAACAATTAAGGTTAAAACCTTAGGCGAATATTAAAACCCAAGCTTAGACTTAGACAAAATATTTTGGAAGACATTGACCCCAATTAAAATAAGGAAATAATTTTAATATGACCACGAGCATTGATCAGGACCACTAGGATCAAGGGGCTAGTTTGTCAATGAGTCAAAAGGCATAAAGCATAACTTAAATGATTGGGAATTGACAATATGGGGTCAACAATGAATTAGAGTGCCAATAAGGAATTTTAGACTTAGACCCTTTTGAGAGGGTTAAGGAGCACAAAACCCTAAAGCATGGTTAATAGGATAAAACCCTAAGCCCACGATGATGAGAATAACCAATTTTAGAACAATTTTAATCAGTGGAACACAAAAAATTAAGGGTTCCATCACCACGAATGCCACTTTTCTTACTCTTATCCTAAAAAGTGAAGGGGTTGATAGATTGCTTGTCAATTTAGGCCCATTTCTTTGTGTAATGTGGTCTATAATATTTTGTCCAAGATGATTTCAAAAAGGATAACGAAGTGGATTGGTAAGCTTATTTTTGAAGGAGGCTTTGTATCTAATAGGAAAATATTGGATGTGGTGGTCATTACAACAAAGACTATCCATTCCATGGTTGTGTGTAAAGAAAAAGCTATGCTTATCAAGCTTGACATGGCTAAGGCTTACGACAATGTCAAATGGTCCTTCCTCTAGAAGGTGCTCAAGGCTTTTGGATTTGGTGTTGAGTGGGTGAAGTGGGTGATGAGATGTGTTATGTCCACTTCCTTCTCTATGCTTTGTTATTGGGGAGCACTCTTTATTTAGAGAATCCAAAGGTCTTTGGCAAGGGGATCCTTTATTGTCCTACTTGTTCATTATTTTGGATAAAGGTTTGGGGAGAGTCATCAGGAGTCATGTTATTCATGGTTCTATCTAGGGCTAGTGTTAGGGAAATGACTTGATGCCTCAAATGTATTTATAGTTTGTTGATGATATTGCTCTAATGGGTGTGGGTAAGATCAGTGAAGCCTCTAGTTTTTATTCAATGTTGGATATTTATCTTGTTGCTTTTGGCCAACAAATTAATGAAGGCGAATCTTCAATTTATTTCTTCAATACCCCCTTGCTTATTCAAAAAAGGATTTCTCTTATGCTCTGCTTTCAAATTGGTAATCTCCACATGATTTATTAGGGTATTCATCTCACTGTTGGTCCTCTCCCTAGAGACAAATGGAAAAATATTTTCGATAATTTTCAATTGAGAGTGAATCACTAGACTCATAGGTGGTTTTCTTTTGCAGGTCAGATGCTTCTTTTGAATTTTGTGGTTTCGACCCTTCCAAACTATAGGTGCATGCTTTAGGTTGCTCCCTCTAGCTTTATCAAGGATTTGGATGCTCTTGGAAGATAGTTCTTATGGGTTGGAAATTTTTTGTCATTGAAGTGGAGTATTTTCAAGTGGGAGATTGCCTACATGCCTTGAAACAAGAAGGAGGCCTTGGGCTACAACAGGCTAGCTTGAATGGTCTTGCTTTAGCTGCTATTGGAGATGGTGTATTGAGCAAGACCACATCTAGGCTCAAATTATATCAACTATATACTTAAGGGGTGTTGAGAAGGATGAGGTACCCTAGGTTAATCTATCAATGAAAGGTTTTTTTATTTGGGAAACTCTCAAAAAGGGGGCCAAGCTAATCAAGGATGGTCTACTTTGGATATGTAATAGGGAAACTAAGGCTTTATTTTGGTATGATTTATGGGAATTTTTTCCCCTATCATGACCTCACATCCTCATTTGCAAGACCTATGTCATCACTTCTTGGTTGTTGGTTGGTCTCAGATGGTAGACTTTCAATCAACTCACTTCTTGGGGCATGTGGGAGTGTCTCAATGGAAGGATCCCACTAATTGGCCTAATGGGGGCTTGGATACTGATCGGGTAGACTTATGGAGCACCTTAGCGGGTAGGTAGTGTAGTTCTCTTAATTTTCTAGATTTCTTGGCTTGGATCCCTAATCCTAAGGGCGTCTATGCGATTTCCAAGGGGTACTAGGTGTTGAACTAACAAAAATATGGGGGAATGGAAGTTTTGTAGTGGAAAAATGTCTAGAATAATTTTTCATGGCCCAAGTGTAATTTCTTTATGTGGAATCTCACCTAGAATAGGCATCTCACTTGGGATAACCTTAGGAAGCATGGCTTTCATGGACCTTCTGTTTGTGTTCTTTGTGGCTGTAGTGAAGAGGATTCTCCCCAAAAAAATTTCACTACTCTTTCTCTAGGGCCATTTGACACCTTTGGTGGGGTGTTTGGGGGCATGCCTATGTCCATGCTTCCTTCCTGATTGAGTTCTAGAGCTAGTTTGGGGAGACCTCCAAGACAAGCCTCTTTTCTCCATATTATGTAGAATATTAGCCCCACTTTTATTTTATGGCAGATTTGTCTTGAAAGGAATTGTAAGATCTTTCAAGGTAATAAGATGGGGGTTCACCAGGTTTGGTAGCGTGTGATGGGCATGGTTCAGGAGACTATGGAAAAAAAGTGTGACATTTCCCTCCCTTTAGCAAAGGGGGATGATGAGATTACATCAAGGTTAGGCCTTCATGATCTATCTCATAGGCCCCCCTGTGTTAGGAGGAATTGCCATTCTAAGAAGAAAATCCAGAGAGAGAGCATGTGGTCCCTGTTGACTATGGGGGTTTTAAAGATTAATATTGATGGCTCTTCTAGAGGTAATCCTAGTCATGTTGGGATTGGCGGTGTTGGAAGGGATAACACTGGTAAGGTCATTTTCTTCTTCTCCATGTATAAGGGGTAGCAAAAAAATAACCTCATGGAAGGGATAGCTATTCTTGTTGCTATTGAAAGGGAATTTTCTCTAGGGTGGTGAAGGATCATTTGAGAATCAAATTCTTAAATCCTCAGTAATATGTTGAATGAGTTAAAGTTGAATGGGTATGATTGGCACCTCGCCTCTATGGTCAAGTAGATTCTTAGATTAGGTTCCTTGCTTGATTCTATTACCTTCTCCCATATCCTTGGGAATGGAACAAGGTTGTTGACTATTTGGATAAATGGGCCTCAAGAATGTTGGGGTGTGATAAGTAGATGGTTAGGAGCATTTATCCTGAGATCATTCCTATGAGTTAAACAGGCCTATTTCTGAGGACATGGTCACTTGATGGCTTCCTATTGTGTGATGTCTTTGGGTACAATGATTTTTCTATGGTTGGATGGTGGTTTATGGCTCTTTATTTCTTGTATTGGGTGCTTATTATGGACCTGATTTTCTTTGTAAATAATGGGTTTCTTCTAATTCAATAAATTTTTACCCCCTTTTTTCAAAAAAAACACACCACACTTAAAAAGTGAAAAATAAAATGAAACCTATTCAAAAGATAAAATGTCAAAAAGATTGATTTATTATTATTAATATTATTATTTGAAAATAATATATTTATTAAAAACATATTATTATTTTTCTAAAAATCTTTGTTTAAAATGTTTAAAAGAAAAAAACAATTATTATCCTATCTTTTCTTAATTTAAAGCTAAGACGATTATTTTTTCTTTAATTATATATTATATTTTTTAATATTTTTGAAATTCTGACAGTTGAGATCATTTCAATGGTCCTACATCCTTCTCTACAATTTTTAATCATCAATTTTCAAAATCAATTCATTCACTTCATATAAGGAACACCTTGGGTATAATTAATAATTACAACTATATGTATAATATATTATATACAATGTACATCTAATAATTTCTACTATAAAATATAATTTTTAATAATTAGCCCATAAGCTTTCCCTTAGACTTGCAAGTCCAAAATTGATCGGTAAACCTATCTCACGACTAAAAGCAAGATTTACTCACTGTTAAACCATTGTTGAGTTGCTAAACAACAAGGTACAGTTGTTGTTTAATGGTAAATTAGATGCCTTATAGTTGCTCTTTAATGGTAAATTTGTTGCCATTTAATAGTAAAATCCTCCAAAATATCATGTAAAGGCCTCAAAAATCTCACTTATCATGTAAAAGCCACATACATATTGATTTGCCAATTAGATGGGAACATTTTATTTTCATTTTGAAGATTTTTCAATTTGATGTCAACTTTCTTTTTCATCTGCATTGCTTTATGTTTTAATAATATCTCTAATTAAATAATGTTAAAATAATTTTTTTTAATAATTTTTTTAATAATTATTAATAAATATTTAATTACATTAACAAATAAATAACAAAATTTACAAGCTCTCTTAAATTTTCTATGGGTCCATCCATACACCTATAAAAGTGAAGTACTAGTAATACAAATTATAATAAATGGTATACCCTCTCTTATCCTCACCAATTGAAGGTTCTCTTCACCTTAAATAATAATTATTCTTAAAAATTATAAACAAAGTCATTTATTTACAATATCATTTAGAATACATAAAATACAGTTTCAAATGACCTAAAAACTAAAAAATCTAAATACATTCAAAGAAAAATATCCATATTTGCTACGATCATAAAATCTAAATTCTATTAGTTCTAGTTATCATTTTCAAAAAGTATATAATTTTTTGTAAAATTGCGTTAACATTATAAAGACTAAGAGGTGTAACCATTATTAAATATTATTAAAAATGCATTCACCATGTTGCACTGAAGTTGGCTTTATTATTTAAACAGTGGGCGGATCGTACAGGTAAAGCCGCGTGAGAATAACAATGAGCTCCATCTCGGACGCAACCATGGCCACCTAGACGTACGCATTGTTGATTATTTTTTTATGCAGGGTGAACGTGAAAACAGAAAAACGGCGGTAAAAATGTTGGACGGCAGGATAGTTACGATTGTCTTGCATCCCGTTTCCAGCAGTCTTCGCCATCGATTTGTCTTGTCAAATCGTCTCTTTTTAAATAGGGAAACACAAATATTACTCTTTCTAGAATCTCAAAAGCTTAATCTATCTGTATGGTAGGTTGGATCGATATGTAACTTTTCTACAAGATCTTTTATAACTGTACCATCAATATTTCGTTGAACCCTGTGAAGAGCACAACATTTTAAGGATCTCCTCAGTCGTTCTATGTTTGGGCTTATATTTCCAAGTCAATTAAATACTTTCATCAATGTCTGACGTAAATAGCAGCTTACTTTCAGTCAAAAAAAATCTGCCTTTCACGCAGTTGCCATGGCGTTACGTCGGAGGAGAGTCTTCCTGAGTTTCGTACAACATTAAATAGTTGAGAGCAACTTCACCAGTCAAGAAGCCCGCCGTGTGGAAACTGCATGGAGGGAAGATTTTTTTGGACTGAGAAGACGTGGAATAGGGTTTGATGACTTTGAAATGTCAATATACCCGTTTCCACACGGTGGGCTTTTAATCTGTGGTGGCAATTGCGTGGAAGGTAGTTTTTTTGGACTGAAACCAAGCGGCTATTTTCGTCAAACATTGGGGGAAGTACTTTATTGACTTGGAATATAATTTCCAATCATAGAATAAATGAAAAGACTTGTAATATTACTTTATTGCCTTCTACAAGCTTACAATTTTTTTTATTATTATTATTAATAAATGATTTTTTCTAATAAAATAAATAAATGAAAAGACGTGTAATAGTGGAATGAGGGTTCAAGGAAATATTTGCGATGTTTTTATAAAATATTTCCTAGAAAAAGTCTAAGTACCAATTCAATGTATCACATTGTAGATTAATCTTTTCAAGATTTGTGTTTTTATGAATAATGATGTTATTTATTTTCAAATATTAGAAAGAGAATATATTTTTTTTAAATGTAGGTTGCCAAGATACATAGTAAAAGTCTATGTCAATCAAGTCTAAATTAGTGTTATTTTTCATTTGTGTACATTTTAATAAATCAATGCAAAATTTAATGTTTAATAAAAAAATTGTAACATTATGCTGAAATTTCATAAATGAAAAAGAATAGTCAATCTACACATAGACTTTTGTTGATATAATGAACAAGATAATACAACTTTTGAGATTCTTGATCTGCTTCATCGATACCGGAGTTAACTTTGTCTTTGTGCGCACATTGCGATAGAGTGCCTTCAAAATCCTTATGATGAAGGGTCATGGTCAATACATGGTCAATGTGAGAATTGGATATCATGCGTGGAGGCATGGATGGAGTGTGTTTAGGGATAAAAGATGGATTGGTTGATAACTTGGAATCTTTGACTCTCCAAACTTGGGAAGATGAGCAATGATGGGTGGATACGAAAGTGTGCATGGAATTAGGACCAACTACTTAATACACTTTGTATGTCGCTTGAAAAGCTTGCTTTTTCTTTTGTGGACATCTTTGATGGATACTTTTCCCTTTTTTATTTTTCCCCATAGTTTCTTTGATTGATGGAGTTTGATAGGGATGATCTTTCTTTGTATGTTTTGGTATCCATATGTATTTGATTTTTCCATTATGCTTCTCAGCTTCTTTTGCTTTGATAATGTTCTTCGTACTTTGATTCAAATATTTCCTTTGATGTTGGTCCCAATTCATGGATGGGGTGATGGGTGGATGAAGATGTGTGACGTGGCTGGTTGTAGTATTGACATCGGTTTCATCATAAGGACTCTTCGTGCTCCCTCTGTTGACATTTGCTTGAGACATTGTTGCCCCTAGTATTGTGGAAGTAGTACCTTCATGCTTTGATTCTTCCTATTCTGAGAGCTCTTGTTTAGAATGCATTCTTTGATAAATGACCACTGCAGATGGTGTTATTTCGATTGGATGCTTTGTTGACTCTGAAGTATCTTGTCCTATCTGACTTGTTTCCTTGAGCGAATAATGTTGGATATCCGCATACCTGATGTCCATAGTCTGAATTTGGGATATATCTGATCCTGATGTTGACAACTCTGTTTGGCTGTAGGAATCAATAACCTTCTCTTTTCATGTAATAATATCAGGAGTAAAGGAATCATGTTCTAAAAGAAGATCATCTACATGTCCATCTACAAAAAGCATCTCATGGGTAGATGGGGGAGTATGTGCTACATAGATATGATCATCTTGCATAGATAGGAGAGTGTCCATTAGATTATTGTAGTATCTTGAAGATACAAATTCTTGATCTTGAATGATTTTGAAGTTTCTTTCAACATGCTTTGGATCAAGTTCTTGACATGGATTAGTGTCAAAGGATGGATTTCTTACAAAGGGTTCTTGGATGTCGTCATTAGACATGGTAAGTGGTTCAATCTTCTCAAGTGTTGAGTTTAGGGTTCCTTCATTATTTGTAACCATGAGGTCAAAGGATGTCAATATGTCTTGGAAAGGACCATTGCTAGACTTTGGTGAAGGATTTTGATCATGCTTTGGAAAAAATTCTTGAGACATGTCCTCTAACTTATAAGGCAATGTAGAGACATTTTCAACATGATCATTGGTTGATGGATCGTGCATTATGTTGATAGGATCAAATAATCCTAGAACTCCTTGAAATAAATCGATAAAAAGTGGCTCTTGATGTATGGTGAGTTGATCATTGGATGGGGTGGAAACATCTTCAAGGTGCTCATCGATGGAGAGACCTTGATCATTATTTTCAACATTTGTGGCGGAGGGATTTCCAATGTCTTTAACCATAGGTTCAAATGATGTTGACATTTCTTGAATTGGATCATTCTTGGGTATTGTTGGTGAATTTTGATCATGATTGAAAAGTGACTGTTGACATATGTTGATTTGATCATTGGATGAAGTATACATAGCTTCAAGGTGCTCAGTGATGGATTGATCTTGATCCTTGTTCTCTAAAGTTGTCATTTTTTGTGTTTGTGCTTGTGTTTGTTGGGTGGCTTGAGAGGCTTGGGCAGCTTGAGAGGTGTGGGTAGCTTGAGCGGCTTGTGGAGCCACCTAATATTGTTGAAGTGCGTGATGGTAGGCTTGATGTGCTTTTAGTGTGATGCTACAATATTGACTTACTGCACTTGGTTTTGGTGGTAGTGGTGGTGGATTTGGAATTGTGTTGGATGTAGCGATGAGTGGTTGAGATATGCTTGGAGCGATCATGGTAGTGAGGGATTGAGATATGATGGGTGTGATACGGGTCATTGGAGTGATCAAGGTGATAGGTCCTTGGGAGACCATGTTTTGATTTTTCAAGATTGATGTTGTGATTTGATTAGATACCATTTGTTGGTGCGATGTCGATGGTATATTCAAAGGATTTGATGTGATGGCTTGATTAGTGTTAGGTGGATTGATTTGGATGGAGTGATTCATGCTAGGTAAAGGGGGAAGCCCTAAACCAAGGAATGAGGTTGATGGTGGTGGAGATGTCTCTTGGCACAATGACTCAACTATTTTGGTAAGTGTAGCAATTTGATCTCGCCAAATTTGATCTTGATTTCGATCTTGACTCCCTTGATATAGTTGATTTGGTTTTTGTTCAAGCATATTTGGGATGCCTACTTGTGGTTTTTGCATGGTATCATGGAAAAACTGATTTGGTACAATGTTTTGATTTGGGATGGTGTTCAGATTTGGCATGATAGGTTGAAATTGAAAATTGTTGGTTTTGGGAATATTCATATGATTTGCAAATGTATCCATCCCAAAGTTTGATGGATTCATGTTTGGTAATCTTGTACTTGGTACATTCACTTTTGGCATGACGTCCGTTTGAAGACTTATGTATTGATTGTTTGGTGGATAGACTTGTAGTTTTGGATTTAGATCTACCATTGGGAAATATGTTCCAATATTTTGACTAGGCATACTCACATTTGTTGTATCATTGAGATTTGTGGGAGATAATGATCCCGTGTATAAATGTGAGTGTTGGAAATCATTGGAATTGTAAGGTTTTGATAGTTTGGTTGGTTTAGACCACTCATGATGTATGAATCAAGTTTATATTCCATGTTTTTCTTGTGCTTTGACCTTGTTGTAAAAGTGACCTCTAAGGTGTTTAGGACCAATGATGAGATGGAGGATGAAAATGGGTGAATGATATGAGTGTTGAACATTTAGGGACCTAGGATCAATGCTAGACTTAGGTATTGATTTTGATTGTTTGATTTGGATAATGAACTTGTAAACCCTAAGATGTTGGATACATGATATTTAGGATAAACTTGTTCAAAGGGGTGCTAATTTAACTAGAGGTATGAGAAAGGATGCATTCCCATACTCCTAACTAAACAAGGTGATTTTTATTTTGATGATTTACCCAAGTCTAGAATAATGTTTCCAAAGTTCTAAAGTTGCTTGTGGGATGGGATGATAAATGTTTGAAATGGATGAAGTGTTTGATTTTGATCCTAAATGAACCTAAGAAGGACTTGTTTACAAGGCCAAGGTTTTGAAGAACATGCTTTTCCCTTCAAACCAAAAGATCAATGTTTGCTCAAAAGACCATAAGACAAAAGATACACAAGCACATGTGTTGGGTTCAATTGATTTCATCTTGATTAGTGAATTTATTTTACCACAAACACTTTCTTGATTAGATTTTCAAACTAAATGTTCAATGTCCTAACTTCTTCAAACCCCACAAGATATGTCATGTGCAAATTTGATGAAATTAAGGCAAGGGTTTTCCTATTGTTTACTTAAGTAGATAAATCGAGATGTAATCCAATGTTTAGAAACCTCTAAGGATGTGAATCCCAAGGGAAATAAATAACATGTGGATTGATTCAATTGTGTTTGTCTCCAAAAGGGTTTGAAATTTGGATGATGATGTTAAGTGTTTTTTTTCGAGGTGTTTTCGATTAAGCAATGCATTTTGTAAGCCAAGAAAAAGTACAATCCTATGGATGTGTAAGATTATTTGTTGGATTCCCACTTGGACAAGTCCAACTACGCTTATCTTTAGCGAATGGTTAGATGCTTGACCCCACTGGCTCCCCTCCACGGCTCATTAATGTCAATTAGGGAAGCCAAGCATCAAAACCCATGAAACTCCCATGGCATGCTTTCCATTTCTACTAAAAGATTGTAAAAGTGTGGGGCGGCTTCAAAACAACCGTTCTTGCACCAACAAATAGATTAAAGGATTTTGGAAAATTCTAGCACATGGGTTTTAATAAGGACTTTCCATTCATGGAGATTGACCCATACAGCAAGAGTCCCCTTTCGGATCCATCTTGTCAGAATCAACCGCGTGATATTAGTGTTTCTTCCAATATCCACATTTATATCCTGACTAGAAATACTCTTGGCTTTAGAGTGTTACCAGTTGAGTCGTTCCCTTGGGTGAGTACTTTTTCCCCAAGGCAGGCCCTATATGATAAACAAAAGAAAATGAGAAACACTATTCATAACTCGATCAATCCTTGTTGGCAACAAAGAGAGAGAATATACGCAACATTGCCCCCACTCACACTCGCACAAGATGTTCAATTTTAAACCCAAATTGAAGTGTGGAGGTGATTGCTTTGTCTCACCCTAAAGTCATGAAAAAGGCCTTTTAATTCTCAAGATCACTATAAAGCTTGAGAGAAGCACATACATCCTTTTTCAATTCTTTTAGTTTAAGTAAGACCTCACGAAAAACAAAGTTACACTTGTTCTTTTTAAATCCACAAAGCAAAATGAATTTATTTTAGAGCACCAAAATATAAGTGTGAGACATTTGGTTCAATTGTTAATCCAAATAAACAAACTATAATAAGTTGTTGATCCTATCGTTCGTTTTAGCCCTTTGCAAGAAATAAACAAAAAGATTCTTTTTAAACCCAAAGGAAGTTAGTATCCTAAGAAAGAAGTGTTAATAATTCCTTAAAGAAGTGTTAAACAAACACTAAAATGTTTAAAAACACTTTGAATGGACAAAATATCATCATCATGCTCCTCCTTCCTTTGTTTTTCATTTCCAAGCTACAAGTGAGAAAAACCAGTCAGATTCTGGAAAATACAGAAATCAAAAACTAGAAAACAGAATATAAATTAATAATAAATCAAAAGCACGTGCTAAAAAATAAAATTTTCCCTTTTACTGCCTTCCAGTGTTGCAGCTTGCAATGGCGTCGTAGTTTGGTTTCTAAGCGGTTCCCTCACAGTGCCACTTACTAGTCAGTGGTGCTCTATGTCGGGATAGAGAGCTCAATTGCGTCGCAATTTTTGACCCGTGTTGCAGTTTCCTTCTAGCGTCACTATTTTTGAAAATTTGAAAATTCTTGCAAGTCAACGAGTCCTACAGCGGAGTTTAGAATTCAAATATTTTGGTGGGACGAGTCTAGCGGCGCAATTTATGTTTTAAGCGGTGCCATATAGTGACGCTGACGAGCCTGCGGTGCCAAAATAGTGACACTAAGCTCCCAACATTGGAATTTTATGTGTGTGAGTGAAAACACAAAATTTTTAAGAGAAGATAGAAAAGAATGATATCCAGCCCTCCTTCTAGCACTAATTGTGAGAACCCCTCTCCTAGTACCTGTAAAACAACATGAGTAAATAAGTTAAACAAGGAATTGCAAGCTAAAACAAGGATTCCCCATGAAATCCATTTACAACCTCAAACTAGGAATGAAAATAACAAAGAACATAATGAAAATGATAAAACAAAGATTAAATCCTAATTAGATGTGCAAACTCATGATCCCATGGGGGAATTGGTGCCAATTTGATGTGAAAATTGGCCCTTTCACAATTCCTATGATGAAAACTTGATGTGTTGAAGATGATATTGATCCACTTTGATGAAAGATGAGAACTCCAAGCCAAATCTGCAAAACCTAGCTATGACTCAAGGATAATGGATGAGATTCAAGAGATATTTGAGCATGGTAACTTTGCTTGGATTGTGGATGATGAAATGCGGACATGAGCTCCTCATCTATAGGATTTCAAGATGGATGAATGTCCAAATTTGAGCAATGTGGGACTAACATTCATCCAATGATATGGTGCCACTTGTCAAGCCATGAATGGATGGAGGATGTGCAAGATTTGGGGTTTGTGCCAATAAATGCAAATATTTGAATTTCAAATTTCTTGAAATGACATGCAAGAGGGAAGGGAAAGTGCAATAAATGCCATTTGGCTCAAGACAAAGGACATGTAAGATGAATTTATTTCCTTGTTGGACGTACATGTTGACTTGGAATTTTTGAATTCAAATTGAGAGAATATTCCAAAAGATGCCTTGTGAGGAAAATAGGGATTTAATAAATGAATTAAATATATTTTCATGTGCAACATGCATTATCTAGAGGATGGGACATGAGATGAGATTAAATTAATCAAGGGTTAATTAATTTAACAGGAGATTTGATGATGCGACTTATTTGACTTAGATTTATGGATTTATTTAAATCAAATAAGAGAGGAATATGACAAGAGATTTAATTAAATAAGGATTTTTATTTATTTAATTAAAAGAGATGGTGTTAGATTAAATCAAATAAGGCTTTAATTTATTTAATTTAATGCATAGACTTTAGAGATTTTATCAAATAAAATTGATTATTTAATTAAATAGGGATAATTAGATTAGATGGATTGATTTAATTAACAAAAGAGATGACTTGATTAGATAAAATGATTTATTTAATTAAGAGATGACTATTGATGAATTTAATAAGATAGGGGAATTTGATTAAATGGTTAGACCGAGGGATGATTCAGGGAGAAATGATGTTAGTAAGATCAGGATCGAGTGTGCGATATCAATTTGTATATTTTCGATGTCTACACTTAAGAAAATAACTTTTGGGAATTTCAAGTAACATTGCTTTTCCTTGATGTTTGTCATGCTTGCAAATGATGCAGCCGGGATCATGGTATAAATCTCATCTACTTCATCGCTTACTCTATTACAATCACCATACAACTTTGATACTTATTTTATGGTTGAATTCCTTGTACTGTAATAATTTTTCTAATTCATGTGAAATTGTAGGACAAGATCTATGGAGAGATCTGGAGGCTTTGAGATGAAAGCTTGATAATGAAATTGCTTAATAATAATAACTTATAATGTTATCAGCAGCTTAACAGATCCAAATCAAGAAAAACATTACAAAAAGTCATGTTTTAGGGGTTGATACCACTCTTTTTCCAAAGGGGAGATCCCAAGCCAAGTAAGCAAGGACCAATACATATCAATAAATATATATAACTAGCAATTGCACCTTGGTGTGCAATGGGTATGCCGAAATAGTATGGAAGATCAATTATAGAAAATTATGTGTAGTACAGGAGGTCAATTTGTAGGCCATTTATAAAATGATTTTTCCCATGAAACAAAGGACTCAATGGAGAATTGATACCTTTAATTCAACTATGCATTCACTTATAATGATCCAAACACAAATGAAACAAAGCCTTTGAATTAGGAAAATAATTAGGCTTCATTACCAACAAGCTCATGGTATGTAAATACAATAGGGAGAGAGGGAGAGAGAGGGAGAGATATGGATAGATAGAGGGGTCAAGTACGAGAGGGACATAGAGGAGGGTAGGGAGATAGAGATAGAGAGGAAGATGGAGATAGAGATGGAGATGGAGGAGGGGGATATGAAGAGGAGAGGGAGATATAAAGAGAGAGAGAGAGAGGAGAGAGGTATAGACATAGATGGAAGAGATGAAAAATAGAGAGGGAGAGAATGAGAGAGGGATAGATATAAAGATAAATATAGAGATAGGAAGTGATAGAGAGAGAGGTAGACAAAGGGACAAATATAGGGGTAGAGAGAGATTGAGAGATAATGAGATAGAGATAAGTGAGATATGAAAGAATAAACATGGATACATAGAGATAGAGAGGCAAAGAGATATAGATATAGAGGTCTAGGAAGAGGGAGAGGGAGATAAAGAGGGAGAGATATGGATGAATAGAGAGAAGGATACATGTTTAGAGATAGATGGTTGAGGAGGATAGAGGTAGAGATGAAGATAGAGTAAGAGAGGAAGGGGTAGATAGATAAATAGAGAGACACATATAGAGAGATAGATAGGGGGATAGGGAAGGATTGAGGGATGAAGAGATAGGGAGAGATAGAGAGAGGGAGGGAGAGAAAGGGGGAGAGATAGGTATGTTAGGAATAAGATGACATTTAATTGCAATCCTAAACATATTTCAAGTATCTCCTAAGTCCTTGGAAAGTGTTCCCCAACACTAGGATTAGAAAGAGATTAAATTTGAATGAAATGAACATGTAAATTGACATTTGTGATTATTCATAAATGATAGGAACATGTGGGGACATCCAAGAAGAGCTCTTACAAAATAGGAGCACATGGGACACCCACATGGAAGGTGGGACCGGACCCACATTGTTTCGGTTAATTGTTTGGAGGATTGATAACACTTTAATAATGCATGTTTAGATCCTACAAATTAGGGATTGATATTTACAATGTGTGGAGTGGCACTATCAATTTAGTATTAGTTCAATCTAGTTTAGTTTAGTTTAGTTCAGTTATGGTTTAGTTATCTTTAGTTGCATGTAGTTATTTTGAGTTGAATAGTAGTTAACTAAGTTGACATCAGTTGCATGACTAATGACTTTAATTGCATGACAAATAACAGGTGGATACTTTAAGTTAAGTGGGGATGATCAATCATGCATAATGTTTGCATGAATTGGTGGAGAGATATGTTTTAGTTAACTAAGATTGACTTGGGACCACCTTGGGCACCCAAGTTGGCATCTTTCAGTTAACACCTTTTGCATGAGAATATATTTACAAGGATCAGTTAAGTGGGCCCATTCTTTGGTACCAACTTTGAGGTTAGTTTTGCAAAATATTTTCTTGACCAAAGTTCAATTAAGTGTTCAGTTTGGGGTTCCTAAATTGAGGGAGACTTTGGTTTGGCTTCAAATCGCTTTGTGGAACTCAACTTGCAAAATCTAGGCATAGATATTTGTGAGGAGCTTGATGCTCTTATTTTGTACAGCTCTTAGAATTTTACAATTCTCATTATTGTCTATTAATGGCAGCAAGTTGAAGAGAGTTCTATAAAATTTTATTTGTAGGTTGTGAAGAAGGATTGTTGAAGGCAAGGAAGCATATCAATCAAGGATTGATACAATGTTATTGCAATCTTGTTCTAAGGTTAAATAATACAAGCACTATTGATTCTAGTGGAGTTTTTCCTGAAATGGTTTCTCCACGTATATGTTGTCACTTCTATATTCTTGTATCATTCTTCTACAATCTTATGTCTCTTTCTACAATTTGATAAAATTGATCTAAACAGATTAATCATACACAAAGATTGTGACAAAGAACACTTAATTAAATCTATAGTATCATAGGTTTACAAGTTTTAAGCTACACTTTTACCTTCAATTTATAACATTTGGTATCAGAGCTAATGGTTGGTTAGAGTTTGGGACACCTTTCTCTTAAAATTTTAAAGATTTTTTGGCTATAGTAAAAATACAACTGCAATCTGAGGAAGAATATAGTAAAAATGGTCGTCGAATTGATAGGTCAATTTTTACATAGACTACCTACTAATACATAATGCACAATTTTCTTTGGGGGACTGGGGAAAAAGAATATCATAAAAGATATTGATACAAAACAAGAAATCTATGTAGCAGTTGGCTTGTCAATTCAAAATTCAAGCTACTAGATAAAATAGAGAAATTGTAAAAGAGCTATTAGAAAAACACTTTAATAATTAGATATAAATGATAGATGATCGAAACCCACATGAAACATATTGATACAAGACAAGCAGTCTATGTAAGATTTGGCTTGTCTAATGAAAATTGCTCACACGGGAAAACACTTGCCTTCTACTTCTGCCTATCAAGGCAACCAACTGCACCACTACCAGCATATGCAAGTAGGAAGCTCTATGACTATCATAAGCAGGCCTAAGTATTTTGTTCTAGGGATTTTCAAATAGATGGCGGATAAAGAATATCATGAAACATATTGATATAAGATTCAAGCTACATTGTTTGGTAGTAGATATTAAAGACAAATAGAGGAATTGTATAACATGAATTAGAATAACACTTGTTTGCTACTAAATATTATACACAAAAATAAAAATTGTATTGAGTTACCTGAAACATAGACATATACATATGCACATATATATATATATATATATATATATATATATATATATATATATATATATATATATATATATATATATATATATATATATATATATATATAATTGTATTCAATTCCCTAACTGATATATAAAAATTATACATATAGCTACATATATATATCCATATATGTAGACGAAGAGCATTGTGGGTCATTTGAGAATACAACAAAAATTTATATATGTTCATATGTATATCTAAACATATCTATATACTATGTTTATTCATATTTATGCAGACTATGATTTTAAATAGAATTAAAAATAGCATGTATAGGTATTTTCTACATTGTGAGAAAATTGGTAGAATACAACCATAGCATTCAATGATATAGCATTGACATGTTAAGAATAGATTATTTAATCGTGTAGTATAACATATTCATAATGCCACAATGGCTCTTTTGAGAATGCAACTGAATCAATATATTTTCTTGCATATTTTGGAGTATACTTTCCCACACTGCAACATTGAATATTGCATTTACTTCCTATTGCACCATCGCACCACAATGAGGATGATATATATATATATATATATATATACATACATACATGCATACATACATACACACATATATATATACACATACGTATATTTACATATATATTTATACATACATATATACATGCATATATTCTAAATTTGAACTAGGATGATATATATATATATATATGCATATATACATATATATATATATACATATATATATATATATATATATATATACATATATATATATATATATATATATATATATATATATATATATATATATATATATATATATATATATGTATACATATATACATGCATATATTCTAAATTCGAGCTCAATTATTTGGCACTAAATACTATAAACAAATAGGTAAATTGTAAAAGGACTATTAGGAAAACACTGAAGAAGCACATACGTCTCATTCTTAAGTATCATCCTAATACCTCTCACAACTGTTACATAGACTTCTTGTTTTGTACCAATATGTTGCATGATATTCTTTTTCCCTCATCTGTTTGGAGCTCCTTATAACAAACTGTTAATTTTCATTGTTTTTTTGTTTGTATGGCAACAAAATATATTGATTAAATTGCATTTTCGAAAGAGCCCTCGGGGTGTTGGTTTGGTATTAGACTATTGTAAGAATCGTCACCCTCAGGTCCATTCTATAGCAGATCTGAGAGTTTTAAAACTGTTGTGCTCTAGAATTCGTAAGTCGTTTTACATGGGTATTTTGCATAAATGATTTGTCCATAATATTGAATACCAAGCAATGTAGCTTGAATTTCTAGTTAAGTCTATGGTGTTATACACATTTTGGATAGATTATTGCATCATATAATTATTTCCATAACATAGAGAAAATAGGTATTGTCAAGAAATGTAGCTAGGAGAATAGACTATGTTGTGTTTTTGTAGCAGTTAATATATGATGATATAAGGCCAAAGATGGGATGGTGATGAAAAGCTACCTAGAGATAATTTTTCCCATAACCTAAAAATATAACTGTAGAAACATGGACAAATGTAATGTGTACAATAGACTATGGTTATTGTAGTCAAGTGTATGTAAGAGTTTTCTTGAAGTTTCCACTAGGATTTTTGTCAGCCTAGTCGTGAATTGGATTTTCTAGTGCCGGAGATGTCCCGGCCAGTGGGGACTTGGCCGGGTTTTTTTGCGGTGACATGGAGCTTGGTAATTACGTGGGTTGGTGGTGGTGGAGTTGGTGTCCTTGATACACATAAGCTAAATGGTTGTATATAAAATTTAGTAACAAATAAGTGTTATTCTAATACCTCTCATACAATTACTCTATTTGTCTTCAATATATATATGTGTATATCTATCTGTCTATTTTTTGAAGTAGTGACAAACTCCAGGGATGTCAATACTTCTTTTAGCACCAAGATGACACACGGTAATGCAAAACCACCCTCCAAAGAAGGTGGACCCCTCTTTTGAACCCCATTCCTAACGGGGCCATCCACCATCTTCCACTTCATTGAAGGATGTGAGACCCCCACAAACAAGGTAGAATGTGTAGGGGAAGAGGAGAAAACCATGGTAGACACCACTGAGGTATTCAACATGTCCACACGCTTTGAAAATAGTGGGTTGTTTGAGAGGGATATCAGGAGAGGCGACTTGACCAAAGAAGCAATAAACACCATGCACAAGTGATGGTCGTTTACACTTGTAGCAGGAGAGGGAAGTAGCACCGAGGCTAATGGAACTGAAGTAGAGGGGATGGGAGAGGAATACATAGTAGAAGGTGTCAGAGAAATTTTTTTTGACTCCCCTTCCATCCTTTGTAGAGTGGCCTACTTAGTGGCTAGAGCCTTTCGCCAACACTTGCATTCACGTGCACGATAGTTCTTGCAACTCTGAGAGCTAGAGGCTAGAAGCTGAGATGGAACAAAGGAATCTTAATTAGCCTTCAAAGTGTCCAGCATGGCTCTTTTTGGTGGAGGGATGGACCCCTAGATGGGAACAAGAGGGAGAGATTGAAAAGAGGTTGGAGTAACTGCGGGGGGAGTCAGCTCTAACACCTTAGTGGTGAGCCTCTTCCCATTCACTACCTTGGGGGCATAAGCGGTAGGAGGATATGAAGGCTGAGACATAGAGGCTCCCCATGGGGACCATTCCCCTTACCATATTGAATGGCCTAGGGCATCGTGGGTAAGACGGGAAGGTTGAATACCCAAATCTTAGCTTTATGCCAAGCAGGTACCATTGGACTTCTTATGCAAAATTCTAAAGTAGTAACCCAAAGCTCCTCTTCAAGAAGGGAGGCAAAGGTAGTGCCTTGAGTATGAGTAGGCTTCCCTTTTCCCTTCCAAGAGGAAGGGGTGGCTTGTTGTTGCACTACTAGGTGAGCCACTTTCGATTGACCTTTGCCCTCAATTTTTTACTTTATGTAGTTTCGGTAAAGTAGGTCCATTCTAGGAGAGAGCGGACCAACTAAGGTGGTCCAAAAGTGATCCAAAGAGTAACCCCCATGAGATACTAATGGTTGATATCCAGTGTCAAAAAAAGGAAAATTATCTTTCATGGAAGCTAGCCATGGGATGCCCAACTTTATCTTGAATAGATCAGACTTTGAAATGAAATCAATGTTTGTATCCACCACCCTAGGTCCAACTAGGATAGAAAGAGTTATAGAGCCATACGATGTAATAGAGAGACCATCAAGTGTACAAATGATAGATTTTTATTTTTCATATTCCTCCCTTTGTAATGATTTCAACCATAACATCTCCTCAATAATAACATTTACTTGGCTTGCGGGGTCAACTAGGACTCCTATCATAATGTTTCCATTGAGACGAGCAAGAATGTATAGGGGATAGGGATTTTTATTCAGAGGAAAGTATTGGGAGGTGAAAGTCATATTTGGTGAACCAGTAGTAGGCTTGGGGGGAGGAGCAATCAAAACCATATTAACATATGTTGAAGTTTTATGGGAAGCATTAGAGGGGTCAATAATTAATTTCATAGAATGGGATGGAAATCGGTCTATGTAAATCTGCAACTTGCTATTGGCCTTCATTACTGACTTATTTTTGTTTTGCTTCTCCCCATCGAGACTGATGGTACTGTCGTCGATGTGGTCATGTATCTCATGAAATAGGCACATGCAATGCTTGGTATCATTCCCATTGACACAATGGTATTGAAAAAAATAATTCCCATCATACCAATCAAGATAAGGTTCCTTCGGGGGTTGGGGCCCTAGCTCAGTTGGCTAAATCTTTCCTATTGCAGGAGGTTGGTCATGAGGTCTAGTCTCCCCCACCCCCATGGTACCAGAGGGCGTGTCACACCAGCGCCGCTAGTCACGTTAAAAAGTTTACCAGGCGCACTGCAGTTTATATGGGGTCGTGCTACCTGATTCCTGCAGTCTAAAAAAAAAAAAAAGATAAGGTTCCTTCAGAGGTCGAGGATTTTCCAAAGTTATGATCTTATCCTTCAATAACTTTTGTAAAATAGAAGAATAAGATTCAACTAATCTTCGTAAACATTTTGTTGTGTTTGAGGCTATGATCATTAGTCATGGAAACTGCATTTGCAACAACTTTTCATTTTCCTCAAATAGACACAATAGATTTTCCTTCAGAATGAGAGCATGAGGAGGATCCCCTGAACTGAACCATTTTTTTCTGGTATTCCTGCAGCGCAACACACAGATGTACAAAGGAAGAATTAAGGTGAATTTCTCCTACCAAGCTCACTACAAGTTTCCTATGAATACCTTTTGCACATTTGAGTTGGGAAATGAGTGAAATTTTTGAGAAGAGTGCTTTGTATCACACTACTATGAATATAGTTATCTTCTCGTGTTCTCCCTGCTTACATCAGATGAGATCTAAGAAGGTCATCTTCGAACCGATGTTAGCTTGGAATTAACAAAGAAAATAATTTACAAGTTGGTTAAATGAGAATATAGGATTATTAGGAAAGGAATAGTACCACTAAAGTGTTGTGTCCTTGAGAGATTGATGGAATAACTTAGACATTAGGGCATCATGGTGGAAGAAATTTGTACACATATCATTGAATGCTAATACATGTGTTTGTTGATCTCCCTTACTAGCATACTTTTTGAATTTAAGAATCTACATCCCCTAAGGGTAATGAGTTCTCAAAATCACCACCAACAATGGGCTATGTTGGAAAAAATGTTGGAAGATAGGTTGAGCGGAGGCTTGGGAAAGGCTCGCCAACTAGTTTTGCATCCAAACCATGTTCTGAAGAAGAACATTTAGAACAAGATTGAAGGATGACAAAGGCCCAATGGAACCTCCCCCAGAACCACTACCGCTAGAACCACCTCCAGAGCCACCTCTGGAGCCACCACCGAAGTGACTGTTGTGACCACCACCAGTGTGACCTCCATCAGAGCCACTGCCATGAACTCCACCAATGCCACCACTACTAGCACTGCCTGAGCCATCATTGTCAGCACCACCTCTACTACCAAAGCCACCATCACTCATCCCACCAAAGCCCCCACCACCAGGGACAGTAGGAAGGGTGAAACTAAAAGCAAGGGGTATCCTACTTGCCTTGACAGTGTTAGGATTTTGAGAAATAGAGGAAACACTAATTGAGGGGCCTATTTCAGCCATGCATACAAACATGGTAGGCATCGAGACATTTATTTATTTCTCGTAGGTATCAAGCACCTCCCCTTAGTAGTACCTAATCTAGTACTATATGAAGGGATGCATGATTTGATTAGATCGGTGAGGCTACGTAAGAACTCTATACCTATCTAATCCTTACCTAACATGTATCTCACCTTATTAGCAAGCCTAGCAGCTCTTGCCATATTTGGTGCTTTCTCCAAATGATTCATGAGGTCTAACAACCTCTTGTCTAGTGCCAAAATATTTTCTACAAGAATATGAACAACATCATCCTCATCAACAAATGAAGTGATAGGGGATGCTGGAGGATTGAGTATGTAAGTGGTCTCATCAATGAAACCCATCTTGTCTATAAAACTTGTGGAAAAACTAGTAGTAAAGCCAAAAGTGACCTTCATATTTTCCATTGGTAAGTGTCATAGACTTCTCCTAACCATGTACCTAGAGGTTGTAGAATGGGTTGTGATGCTCATAAACCCTTACAACACCCAATTATGATTTGGTTACCAAGTACGTGGAAAAAAAATTTGACACAAAGAAATAGATAAATGTTTTTCACATCAGGTGAACATGAAAATGTAGATTAGGGGGACCAACCACACCAAGGCTCTAGGTCACGAAGAGCCAAGAGTAGAGGGATGCCATAAACTACCTCAGATTGGATAAGAATTTTAGGTCAAAGATAGAGAATGAAGAGAACTCTCAATTTCTTTTGTCACTCTACTAATCCGAATGTTTGGATGGGGTGAAACAAGCTAGTTTTTGGAACTTGAACCATACCTCAGATAGCTCTATGTCCAAGGAAAGTAAAACGGGTCAAGGACAATAGTGTGGCACCCTAGCATCTCTCTGGGGTGTTGGCATCTATATGGTTAGAAAGTGTAAAAGTATAGTTCAAAGTACAAAAAACCTACTAACAGTCTAGCTAATGAAATTTATTGTACTAAACATAATGATAAATGACAGAATACAAGAAATAACTATAAAGATGATAAAGAAGATAACAAAAATGAAGGTGACAAAGATCAACTCACTACGAGTCTAGCTCGCCTGCAAGCTCCACATGTACATGTACCTACACATAGCCAGGAGAGGAAAAATGTTGGGGTTGTATAGGGGTTTTCCTTAGTCAAACCCACACTTTGGTGTTTCCACCTCCACATACAACCAAATAGATAAAGTGAAACAAAAATATGAGAAAGGAAATGTTGGAAATGGAGGAGACTTCACAAACCCAACTAGAATTAGGTAGTCCTTGAAACGGGCTATCCAACCACTATAATTTTAATATGTTTTGGTTTTATTATGTATTTGTTTTCTTAGTTTTACTAAACATAGGTTTTTCACTGAAAATCAAGCTCTTTGTTCTGCACATGTGGAAAAAGATTATAAAAAAAAATGAAAAATATGATTGCACCAGATATTAAAGTCCTTGATCCAACAAAAATAATTTGAATTTCAATACATACAAAAAAGTTACATGTTATACGGTCGCGCTATGTCTGAATTGTAATTGGTTTGACTTCGAAACTTGATTAAAGAAAAATATTCAATAAAAAACTATCTAAACAAGTGGAAGCACTAGATATCGAAGTTACAAATCTAAATTTGAAAGAATTAGAATTTTATCCTTCATGGAAAATAAGTTATGCGCTATACAATGAGTGCCACTTTTTTAAAATGTTGTTTTCTGAAGAAAAAAACTAGTTTTCGAGGGAGATGGAAAAAGAAGTGAAATCTGATTCCAATTTTTTTGAAAAGAATATATTTAGAATCTAGAGAAAAAATGTCATGAAACTCTAGTTTGCATCAGCTTCAAATTCCTCACGGTTTAGCTGCTATAGGTTTTTGAAAGTGAAGATTTAGTTAAAAAATTTATTTCAATGTCCAGTTTGGCCAAAAATTGTAAACCAATATTGTGGGATCACCCAAGAATGAGCTATAATATTAACAAATCAACTTGCAAACCATTACAAAATATGAAATTTGAATTGAGATACTACACAGATACAAAGAGCACATCCACCAAACTGTAGGAGCAAAGACATCAATGCGAAGAAATGTGAAGCATTTTCAGACCATTCTAGACAACCAACAAACCCGTCAACCTTTTGCAATTTACAGAAACCTCCTCAACAACACTAGTAACCTAAAAATATAGGAGTGCAACATCCACAAAACACAAACTATGAATCCCAAAACACAAGAACATATCTCCAACATTGGAGGAATATGGAGCATTCTCCCAAACAATCTTTACAACAACATCATGAAATAGGAACTCTTAACACCTTACAGAGGCTAGAACATACTTTCAACAACACATACTTCTTCAGGAACAATAGTAGAGAGCATACAACATGCTATAGGTCATCAACAATATTTCTCCACCATCAGGAATACTTATAATTCTCATATTAATGGTTCTAATCCTCATCTTAATATATCGTCATGAAATCAGCTATGTTGACAACAACCATGCACTATACAACTTTCATTAAGGCATGAAATCTAACCATGAATATCAGCAACACTTCACCATACTTAATGATATCCCAAACTAAATGTTGTCAACAATGACAACCAATGCACCAATCTTCTCAAGTGTTGAAAACCAATGCCAACAATATAACTAGTCTAATAATATCATCAAGACATCAAAGGCAATCAACTCATCAATGAAAACCAATGCCAAACATACAACAATCTCAAGTGTTGGCATCAATGACAACCACTGCTAACATGTACACCTCATTACTAATAAGAGGAATTCCTTATTTCAATTAGTTGACTATATTTGAAGAATATTATCTCACCGTGTTAAGAGAGGTGGTACCAGTCAATGAAAAGGTGCCTAAATTATGAGGGGTGGAGAAGAAATAATATAATCAACAACCTAATAGTAATGAAAGGGATTATTGTTTTCCTTGATCATGAAATATTTACCTCCACAAATAAACCATTGCAAATCAATTGATGAAGCACAACATGAGTATAAAAATGGATTACTAATAAAGATACAATTAGTTTACAATAAAAATAAAATTTTGAAGCTAAATTTAACTAATGCATGTGAGTCTACACATATGCAATAAAAAATGATCTAAAATTTGAGGATCTCAATGATGTTTTACATAGAAGGAGAAACCCAATCTAATAGAAAAGAAAAATCCTAGAATACCTTGCTAAGGGAGTGTATGCATACTAAAAATAAAGATAAAAATCCATAAAGTTATATATCTAAATAAAAGTCGTCAAATATATATGTACGTCTATTTTGGAATCATGGAAAGAAGCCACAAAACCTTTTCTACTACATGTGATATATAGATGAGATGTATGGGAGTGCACCATGGTGCACCAAATGCTAGATTGACCTTCACCACAATTTCTTCATATTTTCCCATAACCCCAATAAAATTAAAGCTTTAAAAATAAACATTTAACTTTTGTGTTGATATTTTATAATTAATTTTTTTTTAAATCAAAAAATTTAAAATAATTAAAAAAAACAAGATCAAGTGAAGAAATAAAAACTATCGATTTCTTCTTTTAAAAAATGTTTTAAAAACTATTGACCGTACAAGGAATCTTTCACCTAGATACAATTTAAAAAACAAACAAATAGCACATTGTATCCCTACCAATAGATAATAGCTAAATAGCATGTGGATACTAATTTGAACATTACAACCACCAACATTAGTTTTATTGATCATTTATTTTAATATTACCACAATCATACATATCCACCTCATATGCACATTTTCCCGCCTAATTATGGGGCTCTATTTGACTTATTTACCGTATTGGGAAAGCTCAAAGACACTGCCATTGTTACAAAATATATTTTTAAATAAGCATATATTTTATATTAGATAAATATATTTTTAAATAAGCAATTCACCATTAACAATTCACCATGGTAAAATTCACCGCCATTACAAATTCACATCAAGGAAAATTCACCACTAGCAATTCACTGCTATGGAAAATTAATCACAAATTTTAATGCGATGAATTTTCTGTGGGGGGTGAATTGCTGGTGGAGAATTTTCCTTAAGGTGAACTTGTCAAGGTAGTGAATTTTCCCATGGTGAATTGCTGACAAAATTTTCCTTGAGGTGAATTTGTCAAGGCAATGAATTTTCCCATGGTGAATTGTTGACGGTGAATTTTCTTGCGATGAATTGTTAATGGTGAATTTTCCTACATGAATTGCTAGCTGTGAATTTTCCTAGAGTCGTTGTTGATGTGTAACCATGTGATGATTCACTTGAATGCTCTACAAGTGTGGTGGTGGTATGGTTCATAGTCTTTTCTTGGGACAAGGACAAGAAGCTACAATAGGATGTGTAGGTTGGATTATTTTGTAGATATTATAGAAGTTATAGGGGTTGTATATGTCTATATTTTATTAAACATAGATATCAAGTGATGATAGAAATATTGTCATAACCCTCTTCTTTATACCTTTTTCAAAACTCTTTTAATTCTTGTAGTAAGGTTTGAAACAATTGTTTACTAAGAGTAAAGAAGAAATATATTAAATTAATATTTATAATTAAACTAAATTAATTAATGAACTCTATAGTGGAATAAAGTATTAGAATAAATTTCATTATAAAATAAAGTATTAAATATTTATACCACATCAATTTATATTATTTAGAGATTAAAATTAAAAGGGCTTAATCAAATATTTAAATTTCTTTCAGTTAATGATGCAAATATTATTTGAATAAAAGTATTATATTTTTTTGAACACATGGTTATGGAGGAAATGAAAGTGAATGAACACACAATAAGATAATAATCAAGAAAGAAAAAAAATCAATCGTAAGTTTTGGGTTGATAGATTTGGGTTCTTACATGTGGTATCAAGGTAAGGTTTAAAAGCTAGGCCTTGAGCGTACTATGACTTGCATAAATTAAAAGTACATGTATAATTTTTTTGAACTACAAATTCAACCTTTTGTGAAACTTATTTTCATTGTTCATTATTTTCTAACTTGCTTTATTATATTTTCTCTTGCTTGGATGAAAGGAACATACTGTTAAGGGAAAGTGTTTTGATCCAATGACCAAGATTTCATTGCATATGTTATTCACATTTTTGATGGCATGCGTGAAGGAAAAGGAGTATCAACGATGAGCGATGAAAGTTAAGTCTTATGTTCATCGCTTCATCATGGTTGTAGAGGGAGGCATGGATAATACATTGGCGATGAGCGATGGAGGATTTAAGGAATACTTGATGGAATATTCCTACCATCATCGGGCTCTAAAGCATCATGGATCCATTCAAGTAAGTTGAGGATGAATTATTGATGAGTAATGGCCTTGATGTAAAAAGTGATAAAAAAAAGGGAAATGTAGAAACATCAAAAGGACATTGTTGAAAGTGAAAAGGGTAAAGAGTGAGGACGAAGGAGACCCATGGATGAAGTTTTAAATCAGAATGATCAAAAAATGGAATTCAAACTTAAATGGCTAAAGTGTCAGTTCAATCACGTGAGCTTTCTTTCAAACATTAATGGTGAGTCCGCTCCATTCTCAAGCCATAAAGAAGGTAGTTGGTCCTTTTTCCCTCACAATTGCAAGAATTCAAAGCAGAAGAAGATGTGAGGAATCCAGATGAAGAAGTTGCAAAGAATTGAAGGAAAATTTTCTATCAGGTAAGCAATATTTACACTTCTCTGTGTGAGTTTTGGTTGAATTAAGCTGGTTAAGGAAATTGTTGGTTAGTTCAATCAACTCTTTTGATTTGGGGTTTTGAAAGGTTTTGAGAGTGTAGGAGTTCATAAAATATGGTTAGGTTAGGTAAAATATAAGAGGGTTTTTATCTATATCCTACAAATTGAATTTCCTATAAAAATAAAACCAGAAGGACCTCATTCATAATTTGAATTCATGAATCCTAGCTGTAAATCATGAGTCAGCCTAGCTAATCCTTGGGAGTAGGGGGTAAGGCAAAAAAGAAAAAGCCCAAGGTTGTAAAACCAAAACTTGAATTTTTAGAGGGATCTGCAAAGAAGAAAGCAGAAAAGAGAGACTACACCAAATTCATGGAGGGTGAGTCTTAGGATATTTCTGAAAGACGTAAGAAAATAGGAAAATGGCCTATTGGATAGGGGTTATGACAAGTAGGTTATTTGATAATGTAGCTGGAATTGGAGAAGTCCCATTGCCTCAAAGTGGTTGGGAGTTGTTCTTATATGCTTTCAACAAGCGTTATTCACAATGTCCAACTCATCATTTGTGGGGTTTCGACCTTGGAAGGTTGGTGGTGCCTATTGTATTTGATGATGTTGACTTGATGTTGGAGTTAGCAAAGCATTATGATGATAAGGACAAAACTATCAAGAGTGTTAATGGAACCCCATTGCTTGATATAACCAGAAGTAGAATAGTTGAGGTTTTTAAGTTGAACCCTAATGCTACTATTAGCATTAATTTTTATGAATTGTACAATGATTATGAGCAAAATAAATATGGATATAGAAAGCATGTGTTTCCTAGGGATAGGAGAAGAGAAAATGGGTTGAAAGATGTATCTTTTGGTCCCAAGTATTTTGAGCCTTTTGATTGTAATGAATTTGAGAATTTTCAAGAACACATTACTATTTGGATCAAGTGTTAGCTTAGAGATTTTATGAGAGAATTCCCATTGCATTGATGGTAATGGTAATGTACATTCATAATTGGAATTCAAATAGGGGGTTTGATTATGCAACTTACATTGCATAATAGATGCATAAAGGACTGGTTGAATTAAAGGATGGGAAAACATCTTTGTCTTTCCCCCATTTTACTTTGTTGATGCATATGATCCTATGGATGGGGTAGGAGAAGTGGAAGAAGTTTATGAAGCTGAGGTAGAAGGATGAGGATGGAAATGACTTGCCAATACAAATACAAACTTTCATTTGGGATCAGAATTGCCCACATTCCAATTATCTTACTTTTTGTATTTTTTTAAGGTTGGTATCATGGAGAGCTTGGGAGTAGGTCATTTATATAGAATCCCAAGGGTCATCAAGGAGGTTATACACCCACATGAGCTTAAAGAAGGATCCCAAGTGGGTCATAATTGGGGTAATTGATTCCTCCATTTGCATTATACTCTGATTAGGTTTTATGGAGCCAAGGTTGCACCACACTATCTTCCCTTGTATGTTTCTAACAGATTAGCTTTTGTGGAGATCATGTGGCATTTAAACATCATGGATAAGGAGCAATTCAAAAATAATAGAAAGGCTTCTATGATAACTCCACAATGTTCCTTTAGTTACTTTATTGCTACTACCAGGGAGGGGTATGATAAATTTGGGATAATGCTAAGTAACCTCAGAATTCCTATGGATGAGGTGAGGAACTTTGACCCTAAGGGGTTTGTAGATGTAGAGAGGAAAAGGAAGGGTTTATCGGGGTTCTCACATTATTTTTTATATATTGATGATGTAATTAGAAACTAGTCAATTGATGCTACTATAACCTCAAGGAAAAAATAATGAAGTGTTATTTGTACAATTTAGGAGGACATAATGAAGAAAAATCCATTCTTTGTAAGTCCTTATGATGAGATTAAGAATCTATATGCGTAGGCTATGACCAAATTGAAGGAGTTTCAAAGAGGCTATGGAGAAGGCTCAAGAGGTTAAGGATCAACGTGAGACTTGGGATTTTCAAGAAAACCTATGGAGGTTGGTGAAGGGGCAATAACTAGCCTATTAGTTGAGTACTTAGTGACAAAGTTGATTGGAGAAGAGAAATCTATTGAGCATGTGACAAGTGACCAAGAGGTGGAAAATAGGTTTCCTTCCCTTCCTATAAAATAAGTTCTTGACCCCTACATCCCAAAGGATAGAATTGTTAAATGGGAGTATGATGAAGGTGTTGATGATGATGCTAGGCTGAAGGCCTGCAAAGAGTTTATTGTTGACGATTCCTTTGTCCAAACCAAGGAATTTAGAGAATTTTTATTCAATTTAAGAGCCAAGAAATCGAGAAAAGAATTGAAGATGCAAAGGCTAGTGTGGACCCATCATTGTAAGAGGAGGAAGAGAAGATAGGGGAGGAAAAGGTAAAGAGTGAAGTAGCAATAACTACTCCTGCTAAAGCTAGGAATATTGTCAAAGATAGTGGTGTGATATTATTTCTGGGTTGGAATCTCACTTCTTCCATTGCACTAGATGCAATAAAAAAGGATCCAAAGGCCTTTGTGTCTAAGGAACATTTTGACAATCGAGTTTTTGGATCTAGATTCAGTCCCAAGTTGCATACTCTTACAATTTGGTCAATGACACCAAACATAGGGAATCTTGAGGTGGTGAAATCAATTGAGGAGGTCATCAACATTGATGTAGTGAATGTTTAGGGCTACATACATCACTCCTATCCAAGTTGCTAAATTTATTGTTCATGTTGCAATGTTGAGTACAAATACTCTACAAATCTCTCAAAAAATGATAAATTGTTGAACAATTACAACACTCTCCAAGATGAATACAATAAGATGAAGGCTATTGCACAGGCTGGTCCATCACTGAGGGTATTTCCTTCTCCTTCTTCTTCCTCAGAGCTATCATCATAGGATTGGGAGACTTTATCACTGAGGATTATCCAGTTAAAAGGAGAGTTGAAAATAGAAAAGGAAAATATCAAGAAAGCTAAGGAAGAAACTATGAAAGTTGCGAACAATATTTTTAATAGTATTTTTAAGCATATGGTTTCAAAGTTGGTGCACAATTATAGTAATATTTGGGAAGCATATAAAAGCATACATGAATCCCACAAAGAGGTATATTTGAGTTCAAAATTCCTTTGAGAATGACTAGAGTAAATGGAGTGCAAGAGTGGGAGCTCTTAAGGAAATGATGCCAAACATGAAGGATGACCCTAAAACTCCAACTAAAATCCCAA
This sequence comes from Sequoia sempervirens, assembly GCA_007258455.2. Taxonomy (NCBI): domain Eukaryota; kingdom Viridiplantae; phylum Streptophyta; class Pinopsida; order Cupressales; family Cupressaceae; genus Sequoia; species Sequoia sempervirens. The sequence goes on along the minus strand of VDFB02281492.1, from coordinate 737,439,398 downwards.
ATTTGTTGAAGGAAATAGACTTGTTGGGTGAGATATCATCATATCATGGCAAGATTGGTGTTCAACTCTAGAGAAAACTAAAGATGTTCAGAGACATGAAGGGAAGTGGGATGCCTAATATTTTGAATGAAGACGGGGAAAGGAAAGAATTTAATACATGGAAGGAGGAAATAAAAAGTATGCTCCCCAAGGCTAAGGAGGCTGCTAGTCTTGCAAATTATACAATGTTGAATGCTTCTATTGATGATATGACTAAGAATGAGGTTAGTATGAATGTGTTCGTGAAAGAGGCCAAAATATTAATGGATGCTAGGTACAATCTATATGACTCAAAGGTGCAAAGATTGTTGGATATAGAGTGACTCACCAAGGAGGAATATAATACATGGCTTGAAAATTTTATAGATTAAGCCTTTGATGAAGTATTGCAAAAATTATATCCTCTCGATTAAATGATGACATGTATGCTGACATGGAGGTGAAGTTCTTTCTTTCTATTTCTCTTATGTTTTGTCCAAAATTTTAAAATGCATGTGGAAAAGATGTTTTTCTTGCAGTTGGTGTTGTTTCAATGACAAAGGATGCCCTTTGGAGGGTAGGAATTAACTTCTTCAATAGAACGCAAAGTTATTTGATCTCATATGAATTTTCCCCCTCTCGAGTTGCAAATATAACTAATTTTGGGGATGTTTTGAAATGTAAATGAAATGAATGTCAAATGCAAATGTGAAAAAATGTACAATTTCACCTGAGACTTGTTTGGTCCCTTATACTAATAAAAGGGAATTCAAGGCCAATTGTGATGCAGGATCATCCATGGTTGACAAACTATCCTCATCAACCAAAAGAAATTATATATATATATATATATATATATATATATATATATATATATATTACTAGTAGATTAATATTTTGAGTGGAATAATGTTTGGAATAATTGAAATAATTTCATTATTCTTGCAAAATGATTTGAAAAGTTTTCATGAGCTTTTTGGTGAATTTCATGTCATTTTGGTGGCATCTCCTAGTGACCATTCACCTACCCAAACTTGGGCATTCAAAATGGGAGGAATATGTGGACACAATAAATAATTTAGGAAAAAAATATTTTCTTCAAATTTGGGCACTCAAATTGGGAGTTAAAAATATTTGAATTTTGAAATACATATTGTGGAGATAGTGGTATGACTAGAATCTCTAGGTATTTTGGGAAAATTGTCATAACATTGTAAGAGCACTTTCTCTTTGTCTTTTAATGAACTTCAAAGCCAATTTGGAGGGAATATGGAGGCTAAATCATTCCATTTGGGAGAGAAATGATCTCAAATGAAATGAAATGTCATTTCATGTTGTGTAAAGAAATATCAAGTATTTTCATTTCATTTCAAGATTTTGGGGGAGGACAAAGAATGGGGCTTGGAGAAAAAGGAGATAGTTTTTAGATTTGAAGACTATGTTTTGGTAGAATTTTAATTGTAGGTGTGAGAAGGTGAAGACAGCTTCAAAGAGGTTCTTTGAGACCATTTTTGAAGATTGATTTTAAAGCTATAGGATGAGGTTTCAGTGATATGAAGATAAGAGAGTTTGAGTACGTCTTGTGGAAGCCATATGTTACTATACTACACCATTGTTGCAGGTCTAAGATCATACCTAAATCATATTGGGATTCTATAATGAGAATCTAATAGGATTGGCATGTTGTTCTATGTAATGTTGTTCTAAATTTCAATGAGAATTTCTATCATTTTGCTTGCATAAATTGGGTGTTTAGATCAATCCTATTTTATGATTTATAAATCAGATTGGTAAAGTTTGATTATTGGTTTGAATATCATTTTTAAGACTAATTTTATCAGCTCAAGAGGCTGCAATATTGGTAAAAGCAATTTGGAGAAGATTTTGTAGTTGTTGCAAGCAATTTTGAATGAACAAACTAGTGTTCATGTTGCATATTTTTAAATCTGATTTAGAGCATTTCCAATACATTTTATTTTGTTGAGAGTAGTTGTATGAAAAAGGGGGTATGTGTGTTAATCTCCTACATCAAATTATATGGGTTTTTTGTTGATAGATCTTTTGATCTCATGTAAGAAATTTGGTAATACAAGCACAGAGAAATAGAGCTAGAGTTAAGTATTAGGTTGAATTTGAATCTTGTAATAGGCATAATGTTTTATAATAGTACTAGAATTTGAATGAGATGGTTCAAATTTTGAAGCAAATACTCTCCTTTTGTATCTGTTACATTAATTATTAATGAAATGATCAAGGATCTTTTAATTGGTCTTCATTTGTGTTCCAATTGAATGTATGATTTTTTCTTTGCATTAATTCAAGGGGACCTCGGGTGCATAAATTTGGGTTACACTTTTGTGGCCAATTCCAAAATAAATTTGAAAATGACATAACACGAATGCGTTATAATGCACTCGCGTTATGCCATTTTAAAAGCAAAAAAAAAGTGAAAGTGATTCATTTTTTGTTGTCTATTTTTCTACTCTTCCTGTGGCCAAAAACCCTTATTTTTGTGCTTACATTCTAGGAGTAGGAATTCTATAAAATTCATCAACAACATTTTCTTTTTCTTTGCAAAGATGGCGCCACGACAATGAAGAGGTGTGGGAGGTAAGTATTGTTTGCTATTTGTTTTGAATATCTTAGTTTCAAGTTGATTTTGTTTGTGTTGGTGTAATTAAATGTTTTGTACCTTGTCCTAGGTCATAATTACACCTTAGTTAAGTTTACTTAGGGACCACATAGGAGGTTGTTGGAGAATTTCCACTTTTGGTGGACTTGACATGTCATTACCTCATCATTTCCACCTTTTGTGGACACATCATGTGATTATCTCTCCACCTTTTGTGGAGTGATAGGTCTTCCTAGTTGTCTCATGTCATAAGATTCTGACACTTGTCATAATCTTATGCCCTTCTATGTTCTCACCTTGGCTATATAACCAAGGGGTCTCTCATTTGTAATCAATCATAATCATAATCAGAATATCATATCAATGACATTGAATACAGTTTATTCTTTTCATATTCTCTCTCTCTTTTCTTGTGCTTTCCATTTGGTCCATAGATCTTGGGTGGCATCCATAGCCAATTCTAACATGGTATCAGAGCGAGTTGGGTGCCATTGGAGAGTCTTATTTTGAAGAGAGATCTCAGATCTGAAGAGCTTCCGTTCATGGCTCTTTGTTTCTGGTTCATATCTGAGCTTGTTGGTGCAAATATGAGCTCACCATTGCGTCCAGAAGGTTCGAGAAAGTCAATTTTTCCTTTTATTTCGTCCAAATCAGACATACGAGGCTAAATCTATGAGGGTTTGAAGCTGAAGTGTGGTTGTCAGATCCAAAAGGTAGCTACAATTTTGGAGCATTTTGGGTCAAATCCGACCCTGCCATCGCATCCAGAAGGACCAAAAACCCTAAGATCGATTGTCAATTCGTCCAATTCAGAGCAAGTCATCCAGTGAGGCAAATTTTTTTTCCCGAAAAGCCGTACGGCCCCCAGGTCGCCATTATTACGTCGACGGTACGATTTTGAAAAATAAAATATTTTATTTTTAGAATTTTTGAAAATTTTTTATAAAAAAAGAAAATTTTGGCCGATTGAATTGTAAAAGCTTTTTTAATAAATATCAAAAAGTAAAAAAAATTATACAAGTCTGCAGACCTGTACAAGGTACTACTGTACCTACCGCAGAGTACAAGTACCTTAGCCCTTTCACATTCCACCACACGGCAGCCTGTACTCCTCAACCCGTGGCACCCACCGTGCCCTATTTCCCTTTACCGGCGTTCAAACATCCACAGCTGGCGGTCTACAAATCTCTGGCGGCAACTCCAATAAAGAAAATTCGCCACAAAAAAGAAATCTGGAAAATGAAAATTATCGGTAGTGCTTCAAAATTCATCAACAGTGGTGACTGTGAAATCTGGGCATTCGCAAGAATATTCCAACTGTCAGGCACATTTTCTGGTGACGGTCGGCGAACCGTCAAATTCAAGCTAGTGTCTAGTGAATATTCCACAGGCAAAGAATATTCTTTTTTTGATGGGCCCGAGGATGTCAAATTTAACATAGTGGATTGCTGACATCAACAACACGTCAGTGTGCATTTGAAAATTTTCTGCCCCTCTCCATTTGCATTTTCAATTTTGCAGTCAATCTTTGAAGCTTAATATCTTGCTCATTTTGACTCTTTTTTTCAAGCAATTTTTTTTTTATTTAGGGTAGAATTTCGTGCTCTACGCACTGGTGCAATCATTTTTTGGTTTTGGTGCCTGCTTTTTCCATAAATTGCAGATTCTCATAGTTGTTGTTGCTTCGTCCTCATCTTGGGAACTTTAGGAGCTCATATCTTGCTCCTACGATAACATTTTTTTGTGCAATTTTTTTTTAAAGTGCATGATTTTTTGTGTACTTCTTAGTGGTATGATCAGATTGATCTCATTTTTTACCAAAAATTGTACTTGATACTATGGCCTATTTTGGCATTTGTAAGCACTAAGATCAAGTCTAGTTTGTTGTTCTTGGCATCTAGCAACTGTAAACGCACTAAATATAAAGTGCCAAATGATATATTGCTTGGTGGGTTTCTTGATTGAGTGATTTGGGGGGGGGTCTCTTGGTGCGTTGATTTGATCTGTTTGCTTTGCTCTTTCATTCCCATGGATCATTCTAAGGTTCCTTTGCTCACATTATATAATTATTCAACATGGAATCAAAATGCATGGAATATACTAATGACAAAGGGTCACTCTCTATATGTTGAAAATAAGGTACCTGAACCTACAGATGATGAGAAAAAGTTAAAATGATCAAACATGCCAAAGCTCTTGGGTGTCTTCGTAGACTAGTTTCTCAAGATTTTTTGTTTCAGATTGAATCATGTAAAAATTCTCATGAAGCTTGGGAAAAATTGAAAACATTGTATGGTACTACAGATGAAGTAAGAGGCTATCAAATTGATAACGATTTAATGAATCTTGATCCTAAGAACTTTGACAACATCCAGGACTACATCACTAAGGTCAATGATCTAAAAGAGCAATGTAAAGCATGTGGAATTGATAAAAAGGACATCCAGTTGGTGTACAATACAATGAACAAACTTGGTACTGATTATGCTTCTTTTGTTTCTAGCTTTCATACGCATAGATTGACTATGGGGTCTGCATATACTACACCTTCATTTGCATCATTTTCTGAGATGTTGATACATGAGCAACAAAAGCTTATCTGAATGGGTCTCATCAAGACTTCTAAATCTCAGGCATTGTTGGTTAGTCAGGTGAAAGAATCAGAATCAGATAAGAAACAAAAGAAAAAAAAGAATAATCAACATTTAGATCAAGTAAAGGATAATCCACATTTAGATCAATCAAAGAAAAAATCTTCTTCAAAAGGAGAATCATCTAAGAAGGAGAGACCTTTTTGTTCATATTGCAAGAAGGATGGACATGAAGAACATTATTGTTATAAGAAGGATATTGATGAGTTGAAAAATCTTCTCAAAAAGAATCGCATTGATTTGCCTTCTAGAATGTCTGAATCTTCTTCTCCTTCTACTTCAAAATAGTCTAAAAAGGACAAAGGTCAAACATATATATCAGGATATAAAGGACAAGCTCTTTGTGCTCATTCAAGTCCAGGATCAGGGAGATGGCTTCTAGATTCAGGAGCATCACATCATATGGCATCTTCACAGACTATCTTCTCTTTATTTCAACCTTGTAGCATGTCTCCTATCTTGATGGGAAACAATACATACATGAGTGTAATAGGGAAGGGATCTATTAGCATTAAGGAGAACACTTTTCAGGATGTCTTGTGTGTTCCTCATTTGACGAACAATCTACTTTCCATATATCAGATTACACATGGTGGAGATGGGAGAACTATGGAGTTCACTCCTAATTTGGTTATCATTCGTGACTTGGAGACTAGAGATGTCATTGCTACTGGGGTGGTTGATCATTCATCTCGGTTGTATTCCTTTGCACAATTTGCTTCTAATGATGACTTTGTTCCTATGACTATTGATCACAACTATGATTCTGAGGAGACATTTGGATTTTTGAACTTGGGCATACTCACATCAGATCCAATTCTTGAGCCTTGCATTTCATCTCCTCAACCTACTGTTGTAGTTGATGCTACTTGCGATTCAACAGTTTTGGCTCCTAGTGATTCAGTGCAGCAGGATATACATTGTCTTCTAGATATGGCTACTTTGGATGACTTTCTAACAGGTATTTCAGACTTGTTTGTGGAGTCTCATCTTGTGGATTTGGAGGACACCATTGATTGCATCTATCTTCTCTTTTATGAAGATGCACCTTCTTTAGTTGTTGTGAGGGAACACTTTGACCCTCTTGTTCATTCTCTGCATGATCATTCTTCTCAGTTTGGCATGAGTGTGGATTCTTTTGGACATCATTTGGAGGAGGCTTCATTGTCTTCAGAGGGGATACCATTGTCTTTGAATTATATTCTACATTCTTCTCTACTAGATGTTGGATTCTCCTCTTCAGCAGTGTGGCCTAGAATGCCTAATTGGAGTGGTTCATCTTTCTGCATTGACATGGAGACACTTGAGCATGCTTCAGAGCCATCATCACACATCATCCATCTTCATGACTTCTTGCATACATCCTTGGTTTTGTTTCTTCCCAAAGGGAGGAACGTTGTTCGGCGAGATTGGATCATCTTCAGCATTCAATGTCGAGCTTCTACCATCATTACAAGAGACTCAACATTGAGGGGGGGCTACCTTGTCTCTCTTCTACTTCTCTCTTATGGGGGGTCTTTTTCCTCACATGGGGTTTTTAACTTCTCATTCTTCATTGAGAGCATTTCACTTTTTGTATTTCATCTCTCTTTTGAGGGGGAGTTTTTCCCATGAGGTTTTCTCCCTTTCCTCGTTTGTAAGAGATTGCATTGATTGCATTTTTTGTACATGGGTACCTAACATGGCCTAGTAGCCGGGACCCATCTTGCATTGTTTACTTTTGTGTACATTCTCCCTAAGTTGCACTTAAGGGGGGGTGTTGGTGTAATTAAATTTTTTGTACCTTTTCCTAGGTCATAATTACACCTTAGTTAAGTTTACTTAGGGACCACATAGGAGGTTGTTGGAGAATTTCCACTTTTGGTGGACTTGACATGTCATTACCTCATCATTTCCACCTTTTGTGGGGTGATAGGTCTTCCTAGTTGTCTCATGTCATAAGATTCTGACACTTGTCATAATCTTATGCCCTTCTATGTTCTCACCTTGGCTATATAACCAAGGGGTCTCTCATTTGTAATCAATCATAATCATAATCAGAATATCATATCAATGACATTGAATACAGTTTATTCTTGTCATATTCTCTCTCTCTTTTCTTGTGCTTTCCATTTGGTCCATAGATCTTGGGTGGCATCCATAGCCAATTCTAACAGTTTGTTTTAGGTTAGATTTGATTTAAAAAAAAAAAATTTGTAGGAGATGCAAATGATCCTGCAAATCCTCAAAATCCTCAACAAGAAGAGCAAGAAAATTCTCAACAACAAAATTCTCAACAAAATTAACCTCCCCCACCAATCACTCAACACCCTCTTGGCACTCAACAAATTTTGAGGAGTGAAATTGAGAACAACAAAAAACAAATTGAGGATTTTATCAGTAGGTTTAGTGATCCAAATGCTTCAACCACAGAAAGAATGACCTTAACAAATTCAATGAAAGAGATGTTAAAAAATGTAGATTCAATTACCCAACAAATAACTGGATGGCAAGATAGGAGGCAGTCAACGAGGGAATATTATGCAGATAAACTATCATATAAACAAGTAAAAGATTTCAAAATTACTCAAGGTGATTTGTGCTCTTTATTCACTAACCCTAGAACACATCAAAATCTTAGCCTCAATGTAAAGAGGTTTCCTATTCATTGGTGCCATCATCAAGAGATTAGGAACCATTTTTTCTGATAAGTGGTACTTGGTCTTTGATTACCCATTGTGCAACAATTGTGAAGTCCCACAATATTTTCTTAGGAAACTATACAGTGAGTTCGTATTGAACCAAATCCCAAATTATTTTGATATGAGGGAGTTTCAGGGGAGAGGTGGGGGGTGAACTCAAGATAGGCATGGTGCACATCTGGATCCTACGTGGCAAGGGAGATGACCTCTCACTAAGCTGCCTCGTGAGCACATTGTTATGCATGTCATTGCGAAGGAGAGTGCCAACGTAGAGACATTGTAAGTGATTAGAACTTTGACCCAAAGTGTCATCCATCATACTATCCCTATTATACAATGCCATCCAGGGGAGTCTTCAGGTGGTGGCCTTTGAACCCATGTGTGTCAATCTTGTGGGGTGACTTGTTCATATGACCCCACCAGCACTCAGGAGGATGCTACACAGGATCTGTATGTTGCTACAGAGGATCCGTATGCATCTACAGGGATGGAGAAGATGGTTGAAATTTTGCATCATGCATATGGCATTGATACTCAGGTAAAAGTCAGCATGTTCATTGAATTTAATTTATTAAATTTTTATTCTGAAATGCAAGATTAACTAATTTAGTTTTATTATTTTGATAAAATTGCAGGGTCACAGTGTTGAGACTGGATACATCGGTCCTCCACCTACTTATTTCTGCAGTACACCTATTAGTAGGGTATGTATGGTGTATGAAGAAACCCAAGGTTGCTTGTACAACTCCAAGAAGACCTTTCTCTCTGTCTCCTTCCTGGAACCTAACTCCAATGGGTTCCTCTTGAGCTTGGAGATTGACAAACTCTGCTCCAACTCTTCTCAAAGAGTTCCTACCTTGTGCTTTACCTTGGGTAGACAAACACCTTCTTGCAACTTGATCAATCTTGCTTGGACTTAGAAGGGTCTAAGTGCCAACTTCTTCAACTTGCTAGAACTGCTTGCAGGGGAATTGAAGACACTGTCTCCTTTCATTTCAACTCCATTTAAATTCATCTTGGAGGTTCTTGGACATTCACTTTACCCGATTTCAAAACTTTGCTTTGAAGAGGCCTAGTTTCTACTAGCCCTTACCAGTCCCTTTTTAGCTTCCCTTGTTCAAACTTGACAAACAACATAGAAAATAAATTATACTTTCTGATACCCTTTTCAGAGTTTTAAATCTTTCACTGGATTCCAAATCCCTACCTAGTCCGTACAGTGGCCTCCTATAATCAAGGTCTAATAGGGCTAATAGGCCTAATTCTTAGGGTTTTGCTGATCTCTCACCAAATTCCTGCTCAAAAGGATTGATCAACATTTAATCTCTCCGGTATCTTTGTACTTGGTCATATCCCACCTGTAGGTGTACTTCTTCCATACGGTGGAACCTTCCCCTGCCTGTTCTATTCACTTTTCCACTCCCAAACTCCTAACCGGGCCACAAAAGCTTGCCTAGGGTTTGGAGTTAAAAATCATTGCTTAGCCCTTTTGATTTCCTATCACTAAATATATACAATATACTGGCTTCCCTCCCATATTCCACCAAACTCAGGAGTATCCCGTGGTCAGGTCTATGGGGAAGCCATTTCCAAACTTACTGCTCAAAACAATATTTACAAACCTCTAAATTCTAATCTAAAGATTCTAATAAAAAACTCTACACTAAACAATCTAAACACAAGATGAATATTGTTCTACACTATCCAATGAGCATGAATACAGTGTTAAATCAACAAATACAGTGCCTACAAGATCACTATTTCTCAAGATGCGCGGGCAGATACAGAAAATACAGTCTTTAATTATTCCTAGCTATCCAAATCTTAACTACAATGCATGTGTTCCTAGTCAATGCACTATCTACAAAGAAAGGATACTTTAATATGTTAAGAGAAATCTGATTCAATGCCCAAATCAATGCATTAACACATAAGACATCACTGTTCTGAAAACACACAGGGTTTTAAGGAAAACACAGAAAAAATACAGAAAACTCTAAAACTGTCTTCTATTCACACCCCAAAACTTGATTACAATGCTCACTACTGCTTGTTACGAGCCATCCATTACCTTTGATGCCTTTTCCACTATTCAAGGGAAGTTGCTCGAGCTTTTCCCTGATTTCAAGGGATTCCCAACGCCACATAAGTTACATGCAACTTGTAAACTCCGGTCATGCAACTTTTACCAGTATTTTGTAACTAATCAATATGTTGTGATCCTAAAGTTTCGGACCTCAACCTCAATACTCCAAACCATCAACTCGTCAATAGTCCTTTGGCATCTTTTAAACAATGATGATGTGGTTTTAATACACTAAATGCTTTGTAACTTAACATATGTTGTCCTAAGCTACATAAAGTAAAATTTAACACTACTGATTAACTAAGATGGTATAGTCCTAATGACTAACTCATCCACACCAAAAAGACCTTCTAAGGTCCAAAAAAACACACCAAAATCCTTGACTTGGCTAAAGTCAATACAAGCCAAAATTGTGAACAAACTTGGTGGAGGTCAGCCTAGGTGCTCCTGCACCATCCTCCCCAAAATAAAAAACTTCAATCCATCCTTGGATGGAGTAAGTTAGGATCAATTCCCAACTTCTTGAACTCTGCCTCCTTGATCCATACTGCATCTGAATCAGGTTTTCCATGTCTTTGGATGAGGTGTTCTTTATATTCTTTGGTCCTGGTTCTCTTGTAAACTCTAGTGTCCAATACCTTGTCAGCTTGCTTAATTGTAGTGGAGGGAATTTTGAGCTCTTCTACATCTTGAATGACTTCTTGGATGGTCTGATCTTTATTTATTGGTGGTCCTCTGTAATGGACTAGGTCTGCAACATTGAAAATAGGGGACAGTCCACTGTCATCTAACAATTGCACTTTGAAAGCATTGTTGCCATATTTCTCCAAGATAGGACAGGGACCTATCCTCTTCATTTGCAGCTTGTGAGGAACTCCTTTCTACAATCTAGCCTTGTTCAAATGGACCATCACTAAGTCTCCCACATTGAATTGGACTTCTCTCCTATGCTCATCCACCTTAACCTTATGCTTCATGGTATTTTATGCCAAGGTTTTTCTGACTGTCTCATGAATTTCCTGCATTGCACAAGCAAAATCATCTGCATATCGACTCCATCCTTCAATTCCCTTAGCTCATAAACACCTCTAGGGTGCAGTCCATAAACAATTTCAAAGGGACTCTTCCCTATTGATCTATTTACTGTGTCATTATAGGCATATTCAGCTTGCCCAATAATCTAATCCCATTGTTGACCATACTCCTTGGTCAAGCATCTTAGAAGGTTTCCAAGTGTCCTATTCACAACTTCGATCTGACCATCAGTTTGGGGATGGTATGTAGATCCAAAGGATAGATTAGTGCCCATTCTCTGCCAAAGAGTCTTCCAAAAATGACTCATAAACTTGGTGTCTCTGTCTGATACAATGCTGATTGGTAAACCATGAATCCATACTATCTCTTTGAAGAAAAGAGAGGCTATTTGGCTAGCATCATTGGTTGTTTTGTAGGGCACAAAGTGAGCCATCTTGCTGAATCTATCTACAACAACATACACACTATCCATACCTTGCTTTGTCTTGGGTAAACCAACTACAAAGTCCATGCTCAAGCATTCCCATGGCCTAGAAGGGATAGGCAGTGGCTGGTATAGGCCTGCATTTGAGGAAGTGCCTTTGGCCTTTTGACACACCACACAACTCTCTACATATTTCCTGAAATCTAGGTTCATCTTAGGCCAAAAATAAAACCTTTAAACCAGTTCCTGAGTTTTAGTGATCCCAAAATGACCACTCAATGCACCATTATGTTTCTCTTGTATTAAATTTTCCCTAATAGAACCTCTAGGAACACAAAGCTGATTCCCTTTAAATAAAAGATCACTCTGCAAGGTATATTCAGCATATTTTCTTTGGAAATGATTCTTATACTCAAGACATACCTTATAAATTTCTGCAAAGTCTTCATCATCTGCATATAGATCTTTGAAGTGATCTATTCCCATGCTTTTCAACTGAATTTCTTCAATTGTGAGGACTCTTCTGCTCAATGCATCAGCCACTTTATTGAGAGCTCCTTTCTTATGCTTGATATTGAAGGTGTAAGCTTGCAAATACTCCACCCATTTCATGTGCTTGTGACTCAACTTCTCTTGTGAATTCAGGAAACTGAGTGCTTGATTGTCTGAGTACACAATGAATTCCTTGGGAAGCAAGTAGTTCCTCCACTTCCTTAGTGCTTGGACCAATGCATACATTTCTAGGTCATAAGAAGAATACTTCTTCTTGGCTTCACTTAGCTTCTCAGAATGAAAAGCCACCGGTCTGCCCTCTTGACTGAGAACAGCTCCAATAGCTACATTGCTTGCATCACACTCAATGGTGAATAACTTCTCAAAGCTTGGCAACACCAAAACAGGTTGGGTAGCTATCTTTTCCTTCAACAACTCAAAACTCTTGTTAGCTTTCTCATTCCATACAAACTTGGTTTTCATTCCTCCTTTAATGGTATCCAACATGGGAGCACAAATAGCACTAAATTGTCTTATAAATTTCCTATAATACTGAGCAAGACCATGGAAGCTTCTTACCTCTGTTGCTGTCTTTGGAGTAGGCCAATTGAGAATGGCTTCTACCTTGCTATTGTACATCTTCAAGTTGCCATGTGATAGTACAAATCCAAGGTACACCAGCTCTGTTTTGATGAACTCACATTTTTCCAGATTGATCTTCAGCTTCTCCTCCTGCAGCTTCTTGAAAATCAACTTAATGTGTTGAAGGTGCTCTTCTCTTGTTCTGCTATAAATTAGTATATCATCAAGATACACTACTACAAACTTGCCAATGTAGTCTTTGAGGATTTCAATCATGAGTCTCATGAATGTGGAGGGGGCATTAGATAATCCAAATGGCATAACTAGCCACTCATAGAGACCCTCATTGGTTTTGAAGGCTATTTTCCACTCATCACCCTCATGTATCCTAATTTGGTGATAACCACTCTTTAAATCTATCTTGGTATAGTACCTAGCTTCACCTAGACAATCCATGAGATCTTCAATCCTAGGGATGGGAAACCGATACCTAATGCTTATCTTGTTTATTTCCCTGGAATCAGTACAAAGCCTCCATTCTCCTCCTTTCTTAGGAGCTAAGACGGTGGGTACTGCACAAGGACTAATGCTTTTCCTAATGAGACCTTGGTCAAGAAGTTCTTGATCTTCCTGGCTATTTCCTCATTTTGTTGAGGTGTCATCTTGTAGGCTGCTTTGTTTGGAAGGGTAGCTCCTAGTATCAAGTCTATCCTATGACTTATGGATCTTTTAGGAGGTAAAGTTGCTAGTTGACCACTACTTACAATGCTTTCATAGGTCTGCAACAAGTCTTGAATCTCCTTGGGTAACTCTTGCTTTCCAGCTGCCTTCTCTTTTCTTACTTCTCTTGGCTTGATCATTACTGCATAGCCAACTCCTTCTCCTTCTTCCAAGGCTCTTAAGAACTCTTTTTCACCAATTATAAGTAGCTTAGATCCTACTGTCTACACCTTAGTACCTTCTAACAAAGATTGAATTTTGTAGGTTACATTGTCCTTCTTGAAGGTATATGAATTCTTAGCTCCATCATGCACAGCTTGACAGTCAAATTGCCAAGGCCTACCTAGGAGCAAGTGGCATGCATCCATAGGTAACACATCACACAAAACTTTGTCTTTGTACTTGCCAATTGAGAACTCCACCCATGCTTGTTCATTCACCAAGACATGCTAACCCTTATTGAGCCATGTGACCTTGTAAGGATTATTATGAGGTATTCTTGTCAATTTCAGTTTGATGGCTGCCTCCTCTGACACAATATTATCAGTTGAACCTAAGTCTATTATGACCTTACACACTTTCCCCATCATCTTGCATTTTATCCTAAACAAGGACCTTCTCTGGCTTGGCTCTTCTTTGACCGGTTCTTTGATTAAAGTCCTTCTCATCATGAGATTCTCACCTTCCTCTGAGTTCAATGGTACTTCAGGTTGTCTATTTGCTATAGTAGTCTCATCTTGAATCAGATTGGTTCTCCTATCTCCTCCATGAGAAGTGCTACCTTTCTCAAGACATCTATAAGCTGGGTGTCCCAATTGGTTGCAGTGATAGCATTTCATGTTGGTGAAGTAGCTGCCTCTTCCTTGTCCACCACTTCTTCCCCTGGAGCTGAATCCTCTTCCTCTACCACCTCTACTAGAGCTTCCTTCTTGCTGTTCAGAAAATCTGACTTCTCCTTGGGCTCTTGGTTCTGAGCTTCTTCCACTATAACTTCCTCTTTGTCCTCTGCTGTCCTTCCCTTTACCTCTACTTTTAGGGTTTTTTTCCTGCTTCTTTTTTCCTTTCTCCTCTATCTTCAAAGCCATTTGATAGCATTGGCGAACTGTTTTGAAGTTTACTAAGCTCATGTCCTCTTGGATAGACCACTTGAGCCCATTCAAATACCTTGCCAACTTGATACAGTCATCTTCAACCACTTTTGATCTAAGGCACAATTTTTGAAACTCCTCTGCATATGTTTGAACATCCATGTCTTTTTGCCTCAGATTGTGTCTTCTCCTGTGCAATTGAACTTCATAATCGTCAGGAAGATAAGTCTGCCTTATCTTAGTCACCATTCCTCTCCATGAAACTATGGGACCTTTGCCTTCTTTCTCTCTTTCAGATTGTACAAACTTCCACCATGTGAGAGCTACTCCTCTCAACCTTGACTTGGCCACCTTTACCTTTTGGGCCTCTATTATGCCATCACATTCAAAGTGATTTTCAATGCTCTCAATCCAATCTACAACTGAATCAGGGTCCATTTGTCCACTGAAAAGTGGCACACCCTCCATTGCTTTACCACTCAAGGCCTGCAATGCCTTCAAGAATGGTTCCTCTGCAAGAACAGGTTTAGGCTTTGGAGCTTCCTCCTCCAAATCCTCTTTTTTTTCCTTGGCTTCCTGTTCTTCCTTCTACTTTATCTTGTCTTTCATAGTTTTAGTTGTCTCATGGACTTCATCCAAGAGTTTCTCCATTTGAGATATCCTTTCTCTGAGCAACCGGTTATCTTCCTCTTGCTCTTCTACCTTCTTTGCTAGCTCTGCATTTGTCACCATGGCTTCTTCCTCTGGTGTATTCTCTCCTACTAACTCAGTGGATTGGCTCATTAATCACAAGCCTTGAATCTAACTTGCTCTAATACCAATATGGTGTATGAAGAAACCCAAGGTTTCTTGCACAACTCCAAGAAGACCTTTCTCTCTATCTCCTTCCTAGAACCTGACTCCAATGGGTTCCTCTTGAACTTGGAGATTGACAAACTCTGCTCCAACTCTTCTCAAAGAGTTCCTACCTTGTGCTTTACCTTGGGTAGACAAACACCTTCTTGCAACTTGATCAATCTTGCTTGGACTTAGAAGGGTCTAAGTGCCAAATTCTTCAACTTTCTAGAACTACTTGTAGGGGAATTCAAGACACTATCTCCTTTCATTTCAACTCCATTTAAATTCATCTTGGAGGTTCTTGGACATTCACTTTACCCGATTTCAAAACTTTGCTTTGAAGAGGCCTAGTTTCTACTAGCCCTTACCAGTCCCTTTTTAGCTTCCCTTGTTCAAACTTGAAAAACAACATAGAAAACAAATTATACTTTCTAATACCCTTTTCAGAGTTTTAAATCTTTCACTAGATTCCAAATCCCTACCTAGTCCGTATAGTGGCCTCCTATAATCAAGGTCTAATAGGGCTAATAGGCCTAATTATTAGGGTTTTGCTGATCTCTCACCAAATTCCCACTCAAAAGGATTGATCAACCTTTAATCTCTCTGGTATCTTTGTACTTGGTCATATCCCACTTGTAGGTGTACTTCTTCCGTATGGTGGAACCTTCGCCTACCTGTTCTATTCACTTTTCCACTCCTAAACTCCTAACCGGGTCACAAAAGCTCGCCTAGGGTTTGGAGTTAAAAATCATTGCTTGGCCCTTTTGATTTCCTATCACTAAATATATACAATATACTGACTTCCCTCCCATATTCCACCAAACTCAGGAGTATCCCGTGGTCAGGGTCTATGGGGAAGCCATTTCCAAACTTACTGCTCAAAATAGTATTTACAAACCTCTAAATTCTAATCTAAAGATTCTAATAAAAAAATCTACACTAAAAAATCTAAACACAAGATGAATATTGTTCTACACTATCCAATGAGCATGACTACAGTGTTAAATCAACAAATATAGTGCCTACAAGATCACTGTTTCTCAAGCTGCGCGGGCAGATACAAAAAATACAGTCTTTAATTATTCCTAGCTATCCAAATCTTAACTACAATGCATGTGTTCCTAGTCAATGCACTATCTACAAAGAAAGGATACTTTAATATGTTAAGAGAACTCTGATTCAATGTCCAAATCAATGCATTAACACATAAGACATCACTATTCTGAAAACACACAGGGTTTTAAGGAAAACACAGAAAAAATACAGAAAACTCTAAAACTGTCTTCTATTCACACCCCAAAACTTGATTACAATGCTCACTACTGCTTGTTACGAGCCATCCATTACCTTTGATGCATTTTCCACTATTCAAGGGCAGTTGCTCGAGCTTTTCCCTGATTTCAAGGGATTCCCAATGCCACATAAGTTACATGCAACTTGTAAACTCCGGTCATGCAACTTTTACCAGTATTTTGTAACTGATCAATATGTTATGATCCTAAAGTTTAGGACCTCAACCTCCTTACTCCGAACCATCAAATCCTCAACAGTCCTTTGGCATCTTTTAAACAATGATGATGTGGTTTTAATACACTAAATGCTTTGTAACTTAACATATGCTGTCCTAAGCTTCATAAAGTAAAATTTAACACTAGTGATTAACTAAGATGGTATAGTCCTAATGACTAACTCATCCACACCAACAAGACCTTCTAAGGTCCAAAACAAACACACCAAAATCCCTAACTTGGCTAAGGTCAATACAAGCCAAAATTGTGAACAAACTTGGTGGAGGTCAGCCTAGGTGCTCCTGCACCAATGTAACTAGTAAACAATTATAAATTTATTACATGTTAATATCATTGTTTTACGAATGGTATTTTAATATGTGATTTTGGATGTTGAACAGGCTATATTGGAGGTTTCAAGCAACCACCTCCTAGTGCTAGTGGATTTACTCAAACATACACGAAGGTAATAGAATAAAGAGGACTTAACTAATGAATTCTACTTAATAGATTTGTGTAGTTTATATTCATATTGTTGGTTACGTTGCATTACACATCATTTAAACTCAAAGAATTACTTCAAATCCCATAACTAATAACTAGATATTGATAGATGACAAAATTTCAATTGTACAATATAGTTGTTTAGAAAGTCAACATAAGCAGCATGATGCAATTACTTCACATGGAGGCATGTGCTTGCAAAGGTGCACTAGCACAAAAAACTATTGATGCTTGGAAAAAATCTATGAAACCATAATAGTAAGCAATAGCATAGACAAGGTAGTTAGTGATGCAGAGCATCATATCAAAACACTCAATCATCAGGGTACATCTAACCCAATTGAATCAGGAGAAAATAAAATTGAATAAACAACTAAAATTTCTTTCTCTTTTCATAAAAAATCACATTGTTTTATTTGCAAACCACAAGGAAACAATAATCCAACTCATTTCAATACTTCTTCTTATCATCCTCAAGCTTCAAACATCTTATTTATCAATAAGAATGACTGATCCATGCATAAGAAACCTAATTAGAGTAGCTAAACAATCCACTCTTTCATCATTCACCAAGGCACCCTTCCACTCAATTTGCTTTACCTAGGAAAAGTAACCAAAAACCAATCTTTCATGTTACAGCCGATATCCATTAGATCCTAAAACACCTTTTTCATCATCAATTTATCTAAATTCGAAGCAAAAACCTGATAAAGAGCTCTGAATCTTTCAATTCCTTAAACAACTCACCAAATTTTCACTTTTACCAACTAGTTCCTCAAGACCAAGATACTACAATCAACCATTTGCACCTCAATCATTTCATATGACTTCCAAGACATTACTCACATCATGTTTTTGACTGAAACAAACCTAGTTCATATCCACATAATACTGATTTATCAAATTCATAAGTTCTTATGTAGTCAAATTACCATTTCCACCTAGGGACATATTGCTACAATATATCAAATCATCAGGTATGACCTCAAGTCCTTCACAAAACCATTCACACACCTTTTATATCTTCACATTGATGGTTCATTTCCTAAATAAACATTTAAATATATGTATTTATAGAATTACACACTTTTACAGTCTTACCACCATTTTTCTTGTAGGTTACATATCCCTTAATCGGGTGATTCCTTTCCATTCAATTTGTATATCCACATTCCCAATGTACATTCAGGAGCATTTTTTAACACATCATAACATATCAAAATTTCTCAGTAGCTTGTCATAAAGAAATTACCAGATTCTTGAATTGTTCGCTGGAAAGGGCTACTAATTTAGGCCTAAATTACAAATAAAGTGCTCATATCTTATCACCAAAATAACAAAGGACTGAAAATAGTCATTCATCATGTCACAAAACTAAAGAATCAAACATTTTTAGCAATAGAAAGGCTCCATAAATCATTATACCAAAAGACCCCTATTTTATGCACAAATCAAGCCCTATAAAGGAGGGTTTATTGGATAAGGTACTTAAAAACCTTAAATACTCCTACCACCACCACAAACACCATGAAAATAGCCTTCATAATCTTTAGAAACTCACCACCCACCTTCATGCATGATTTTACATTGAACACCACCCTAAAACCATGCTTTCCATGAAGGAAACTTTGTATTTCTTGTATGATTCAGCAGCCAATCAGAGATTTCTTGATTTCCTTGTTCTTGTACACTCACAAATTGCTTAAAAATTTCTAAAAACCTTCTATACATTCCATCCCACCAATCTCCTAAATCCACATTGGTGGGATGGTGAATTTAAGCCTTGAATGACCCTCAAAACCCTTGATTGGTTAATCTAACAGACCACAAAACCTTGGCTTTTAAATTTGATGGTAACTCTTCAAAACATCACTAGATGATTGTTAACACCCTGCATAAAGTGAACAAACAAATATATAACCTGTGCAAGAATTGAATTCAAGAATGAAACATAGTGAAAATAGGAACAAGGAACTTTATTTATTGAAAATGATTCAAGAATACAAAATGTGTTCTTTTGCCTGCCTTTTACATGCTTTTATATATATTCCCAATCAGATATCTACCTTTTGAATCTCCCTCATCAAGTGAAACTACCTAAACTGCCTTGTGACTTTTAATATTCCATGCTTCTTTGCCTTTTTATAATTTTTCCCATCTTTAGCAACATTTGGAAATCTTTTTTTGTTTGTGACCACCTAAGGACCTTAAATACAATGAAGTGGGTCTTTATATGACCTTTACATGAATTTACAAATGGGCATTCAATCTAGACAAAAGATTTCCTATGAGAGGCAACTAGTAACCTAGGTGCTCCTGCACTAGTTAGTAGTTTGAAAAAATGCCTCGAAGAATGTGGTCTCATGGTGATGGAATTTCATTCCATCACCACATGAGACCACATTTCTTAAAGGAATTTCTTCAAACTTCTCACCACCTTTCCTATGATACCACATTTTTCATACATGTTCACCAAAGCATTTTATCAAACTACTCACTTCCTTGCAGTTGTTGCTATGGCTAAAAGCCTCAAATAGGTGCTTTCCAACAAACTATATGGATTCTTGGAAAAATATCTATCAAAGCATAATAGTAAGCAATAATACCATAGAGAAGGCAATGAACTTTTTGAAAAAATTCCTAGAAGAAATGCGATCTTATGGTGATGGAATGCAATGACGTGCATTTGTTTGTAATGGCATGCCATCACCATGACGCCCCATTTCTTTTGAGGAATTTTTTCAAATAGTTCACTTCCTTCTCTATGCCACCATAGTTATCGTACATGTCTTTGAAAGCATTTAATCAAATGGTTCAATGGATTGTTGCTATGGGTAAAAGCCTAAAAACACGTCCTTTTGAACAAGATATGGATACGAAAAATAGTAAGCATGATAATAAAAAATATATAGTTTAATACTTGTACTGAAAATTTTGTTCATTAGATCTCATACATTATAAGTCATGTGATGTGGATCACTATTGTAACTTTTTTGTGATTGAATAATTTGTTGTTTTATTTTCAGATGTTGGTTGTGGAAACACCTCCAAATATTACAAGGGCAATGGATATTGGTGTTTCATCCACTATACAATCCTCGATGGCTCTGATAGGGGAGGTATGATGAAAATTACTAACTTTCAATTTACATTCATTGTTATAGATGTTAGTTCTAGTGAAAAATCAAAGCATTATTGATTTATAGTTTAATTCCTATTTGGATGGTTTATACAGGGCTTGAGCATGCCTCAGCCTCGACATGCAAATATTTCCATCGTGGAGAGTGATCATGAGATGGTCGTAAGTGATTATTTTGTTAAATATATCATTTTTTATAATGTAATTTCTATATATTAATGTCTTTACTTCTTATTGCAACAGTTAAAACTTCACCAGGAGCTAAATTCTAGGAGCAGCAAGAGCACTCCTCGAGCATAGTAGAAATGAATGACAAACTTATCACCATTGAATCACCAAACAAAGGGAAATAATTTATTTCCAGAGCATGGAGAGAAATGAATTTTGATTCCAGAGCCCTTTGTTGTATGCCTAGACATGGAAATTTTGTTCATATTTTGTATTGGATATATTTGACATTGTATGCCTATATGGAATTCTCGTAAGCCTATATGGCTATTTTGTAACTATATTTTATACTTATATTGACATATATTGATGTATGCGTACATGGCTATTTAGTTAATACAAATCTTTTTTATCGATGGTGTCCATATTTGCATTATAAATTCATGGCTTAATAGATATGAGTTACATGTATTCCAGTGTATACTTTAAAAATTATGTGTATACTTTTTTATTTATGTGTGTTCCAATGTATACTTTGTGACTTACGCATTTTCATGTGTATACCTTGTATTCATGCATATACTTTGTATTAAGTTGTGTATACCATGTATTCATGTGTATACTTTAAGGCATATGTGTTTTTGACTACTTGTGCTTCCCTTATACATGTAGATGCTTGACTTATTCACGTGTATACTTACTAATTGGTTAGCCCTAACATTGATCATTACTATCCTTCATGGTTTGTCTTGAATAAATTAATTGATTGATAGTAAACAACTAAGTATCTAAAAGCAAAAAAAATGTTTTCAATTAGTATTCCATGAAATGATTGATAAAAAAGATTCCAATTTATATTTAATCCTTTGATTGGAACAACTAAATTAAGCAAAGGATGCATAATCTTCATGTAACACTTGCAAAACATAATATTCAGAGTAGATGAAGTAGTCAACTTCTTGACACATTATCTATGTTACTGGGTTCTTTTATTTTAGCCCTAGTTCTGGTTCTGGTTCACTCAAGTGGTGCAAGTCTCGGTTCGGTTTGCCTATGGGTTCAACCAGGGTCCTTCATTTTTGGGTCTGGTTCACCCAAGTAGAACCCAAGAAAAACCCAAATAGAACCCAGGAAAACCAAGACAAAACCCACATGCTTAGGCATCCAAAAAAGTCTTTTTTTGAACATTTTTTTAATTTTTTATGGAGTTTGACTTTTACCCACACCTAAGGGAACCCTAAAAGTGACGTCTAAATCACTTCAAATACCTTAACTACCTCATTCTTATTCATTTTTTTTGCAAACAATAATTTTAATTCCAAGAGGTTGAGCTTTCATTTTTTCTTGCTAGATTGAAAGCGGATTGTGACACAACTTTCTTTTTTCAAAAATTGTTCTACATCATTGAACCAAGAATTTATCACACATCTATAGAGAAACAAAGGAATACTAAAAACTAAAACACATTACACTTTTTTTCTCACTAACTTGATGTACTCTCCAACATCTCTCTTCTCTCATGCAAAGAGTTAGAACTACTTGGCCATGCCTTTGCATCATTCAGGAAGTTTTTCTCTTTTTGACAATGTCAAAAGCATGGCTACATACAGATTAGACAAAAGACTTTTCCTTTTAGATTAGAAATGCATGGAAGTTTCAAAAAGTATCCTTGATATTACAAAAAGATATGTGTTTATACCATACCAGCAAAAATCTTTTGGGGAAAAAATCAGCAAACAAAAAGTATAAGATTTTTTGAAAAAATTAGGAAAAAGTCTAGAAAAAATAAGAAAAAAATCAGATTTAAAAAAA
>VDFB02281492.1:737402062-737416165 GCA_007258455.2 Sequoia sempervirens | reverse complement strand
TTTTTTGCAGGTTATAAACACATTTTTTTGGCAATTTTGTTGTTCTAAATGACATTCAAGTTTATGGTGGTTTTGTTATTTATATGATGATATGTGATATTCTAATCCTAATTCATGCTTCTAGGTTGCATAGATATATATTTTGTTTTTACATGTTTTTTGTACCAACGAACCCAAAACAAAATGAACCCCCCTCCAAAAAATTTTGAACGAACTGGCGAATCGAACTCCTGAACTTGAACCTCAAAAACCTATTCCAACACTCTTCATTCTTCCTGTACAAACTTAATTGACCACCAAATTATGTTGCCCCTTGACTTTACCCAGGTTTACTCCCTCAAACCTCTCTTTTTCATTTAAAACCCTGGTTTTCCCAACTAGGGAATGTCATGCCATAACATACTTTTGACCTCCCCTATCCTTGTGGACCTTTTGAACACATAAAACTCCACAATCTCACCCTATTTCCAACCTATTCTAACTTATTTTCAAGCAATTTCTTCTTTTCACCTCTTCTAGCCTTGCTTTTAAAGGGCCTCAATTTTGAATTTTCAATAGGGGTAGCATTAGTAATCTCTTCCAATGCCCTTACTAATTCTATTGTCTTATTCCTACTCCGTATCCTACTTACATCAAGCTCATATCACCGAAACACAACCTAAACAATAGGTGGAATGTCCTATTTCAACATACTACACTCAACCCCCTTATGGGATCGATCCGGTTGAACGTAGCTCAGAGCGATTCTGCATGTTTGGGTGAGAAAGAGGACCATGCCTAGTGTAAAAATTCATATTCATACACATTGAAATAGTTTGTTTGGTCACATGAGTTGTAGAACGAAAGTTGCACCACTTTGCAACTTTCCACTGCTTCCATTTGACTCTTTTTCCATCAATTAAAAACTGGACATCACGGGAAAACCACTACAAGATAACAAAAACTAAGAGGTTATTGTAGAGGTGCCTAATGTGATCCCATGGGATCAGACGAGAAGTTTCTAAGAGCCACGGTGTCCGAGTAACCTCATGCTGAAGTTTGCAGCCATTTTTCCCTTTAGACCCTTAAAGGATTGATCCGGTTGAACGTAGCTCAGAGTGATTCTGCATGTTTGGGTGCAAAAAAGGACCATTCCTAGTATAAAAATTCCTATTCTGATCGGTTGGAATAGTCTGTTTGGTCACATGAGTTGCAGAATGAAAGTTGCACCACTTTGCATCTTTCCACTACTTCCATTTGACACTTTTTCCATCAACTGAAAACTAGACACCATGAGAAAACCACTCTGAGATAATAAAAAAAAGAGAGGTTATTGTAGAGGGGCACAATGCAATCCCATAAGATTAGATGAAAAGTTTCTAAGTGTCACGGTGTTCAAGTAACCTCATGCTGAAGTTTGCAGCCATTTTTCCCTTCAGACTCTTAAGGGATTGATTCGGCTGAACGTAGTTCAGAGCGATTCTGTGTGTTTGGGTATGAAAGAGGACCATTGCTAGTATAGACATGCCTATTCAAACACATTGGAATAGTCTATTTGGTCACATGAGTTGCAGAACAAAAGTTGCACCACCTTGCAACTTTCCATTGCTTGCATTTGACACTTTTTCCATCAACTAAAAAATGGACACCACAAGAAAACCACTCCTAGATAATGAAAACCAAGAGCGGTTATTGTAGAGGAGCCCAATGTAATCCCATAGGATTAGATGAGAAGTTTATAAGCGTCACGGTGTCCAAGTAACCTCATGCTGAAGTTTGCAACCATTTTGTCCTTTGGACCCTTAAGGGATCGATCCTGTTGAATGTAACTTGGAGCGATTTCATGTGTTTGTGTGTGAAAGAGGACCATTCCTAGCATAAAAATGCCTATTCGGATGCATTGGAGCAGTCTGTTTGCTCACACGAGCTACAGAATGAAAGTTGCACCACCTTGCAACTTTCCACTGTTTGCATTAAACACTTTTTCCATCAACTAAAAACTGGACACCACGGGAAAACCACTTTGAGATAATGAAAATTGAGAGAGGTAATTTTAGAGGGGCCAACATGATCCCATAGGATCAGATGAAAAGTTTCTAAGTGTCACGGTGTCTGAGTAACCTCATGCTGAAGTTTGCACTCATTTTTCCCTTTAGACCCTTAAGGGATCGATCTAGTTGAACATAGCTCGAAGTGATTCCGCATGTTTGGGTGCAAAAGAGGACCATTCCTAGTGTAAACATACCTATTCAGATGTGTTGGAATAGTCTGTTTGGTCACATGAGTTTCAAAACAAAAGTTACACCACTTTGCAAGTTTTCACTGCTTGCATTTGACACTTTTTCCATCAACTAAAAACTGGAAACCATGAGAAAACCAGTCTGAGATAACAAAAACTGAGAGAGGTTATTATAGATGGCCCCAACACAATCCCATAGGTTTAGACATAGATTTCATAAGCACCATGGTATATGAGTAATACCCCATCAAAGATTGCTACCCTTTTGCACTTTAGGATATGATGTTTCATTGAAATGTACAGTTCCGTACAGGGTGATTGTGCTTTGTTTTTTATCGAATTTTGTGGGTAGCAGACTTAACTCCGTTTTAGTTTTGGTTTGATTGTATTTCAAGTTATTTTGTGTATTTTAGAAGCTAATTATTGAGGGTCGAATTGTATACCCTATTTTAAGGGTTTTGAGTGCATTAAAATGTCATATTAAGCCTTTCACCCAATGTATGCTTCTATAACTTGATGGAAAGGCTTAGTTATGGTTATAAACATGTGTACATATTTTTTTGCACAAGGGAGGTGAATAGAGGATTTTTAGGTGATTCCCTAGATGTCAAATGGTGCATTTTTTAGTGGAAAATGGTGGTTTACTACTAGGGTTTGAATAAATATTTGGGGGAAGCAATATCTCTTGAACTTTTAATATTGTGTAGACCTTTTTTGAACTTTTTTTAGGCTTTGGTTGGGTGTGGGAAGTTTCAAGTATGGATTTTCAACAAACCCTTGCCTAACTTGTAGTCTCCAAATCTCATCAAATGGGCTTATCTTTTAGAGAAGGTCATCCAATGGCCAACCAAACATCAATCAAGCTTTAACATATACCCTAAGAAAAATTCCCAAGAGATCATACCATGTTTGTTTGTACCATCATTAAGATCCAATAGACCACCTTGAATAAAGGCTACTAAATTAGCCCTATTTACAAAGAGATGACCTTTTAAACACTAGATCTTCACTCAAACTCCTGAAACAATAGTATGTTATGTGTAAAAACCTCCAATTCCATGATTTTTTTTAGGTCCAAGACCTCTACACCCCTAATACACCAAACCCTCTATTTCAAGCAAAATACTTAGGGTTTTAATGAAACTCCTATCTCCTGCACCTGCCATACCTAAACAAAGCACCAAACACACTTACCAGACCCTGCACATGTGGTGAATAATACATTACATGTATAGTCCTTCCCACATTTTTTCAAAACACCACTTGAAACCCTCATTTTCATCATTAAAATACCTTACTGCAGCCCTAGAACATCATCCCAAACACCCAACCTTGACTCCACAACATTATAATAAGGTTAGGCATGTATTTTTCAAGTTAGAGGACCCATTCCACAAATTACAGTAGGCACAAAAAGTGGAATGGGTTGAATTACATCATGAAACCCTTCAATCCAAGAACATTGTGAAAGTAGGTAGCAACAGTAAAAACAAGATAACCTTCTTGCCCCTCCTAAAGTTTGGACCACATCCATTACGTACACATAAAACTCGACATCCTTGGTCTTCTTGGTTCCCATGCCTTGATATGGTTATGAAAATGAAAATGAAGCAAAACTTAATCATCTCCTTCTCCATTGGCTGGAAGAATGCATGCTTAATGCTTAATGTTTTGATACATGATATCAACTCCCTCTTTTGCTCTCATGGTTGAATATCAAAATCCAGTATGGTGGGCCTACAAAGTTCCAGTCATCTTTATTCCTCTTCCACCAAATTTTGGCCTAATCCACACGTATGCCAACCTAATTGGCTTTGTTTTTGAAATCTAAAGTTTGTCCCGAGTCACCAATGTAGCTCTCTTTTCCTTTTTAGACTCTTTCATTGCTACAAATCATCTCTTGGATTTAATCATCTATACCACATGGTTGATGTGCTTTGAATCCTTGCATCTAAAGGAAGTTTCCTTTACATAAATACTGCTAGGGAATTTCAATGTTGCCACTATAGTTGGTATTAAAGTCGGTACCTGCAACATGAAGGGTGATTCTCATTCCTCTTCTACATTAGAGGGTTCATATCCTTGATTTGACTCTTCTGAATTATCAGAATCAAAATCACTAGAAGAGGCTTTGAAAGTAACTCTGTGAAAACCAAGCTCTCTAAATGGTATATCAAACTCTAGTTCAAAATCTTTTAGATGAGGCTACTCCCATAGCTCTCTTACTTGCTTGACAAATCCTTGAAACTCTATATTGATTTTATTTTTATTGTCCCTCTCTTGTTGTTCTTCCTCAATTTCATCAAGATAATTGATGCAATTGGGGGAGGTCATGTAACACAACTAATCAAAAATTCAACAACTAACCAAGTATTAGATCATCAAGTTCTCCATTTCACTCTTTCTCAACCAAATCACACTATTCCCTTGTAGCATAGGAAACCCACTAAATCAGGTGCAAATTCTCAAGCACACACTTCCAATTCACAACCTAACTCAATTCAAGGACCCATTATTGATATTTTTAACATATCAACATAGCTCCATAAGTTTCTTTGTAACAACTCCTTCAAAACTTGAAATTTCACTCTTTTTAGGCCTTAATTAGGCCACTTTTACAAAGGGTCTATAATATAAACTTATCCAAACTTTACCAACTCTTGGGGCAGAAATTATAAGGTGTCAAAACTTCAAAATCCACAATCAGATCTCAGTTATACCACCGTACAATGGGTAAACCACAAAACCCTCTATTGTTGCCTAAACCCTAGGGGTTTATTGAAAATGATACTTCCAAAGCTAACCATAACCTTATAATTACTCAAAAAAAAAATTGATACCATTCACAAGCTCAAACAATCATTAAATAATGCTTCCCTACACAAAAACACAATTTGATTCTTCAAAACCACCTTTTTTCTTAAAGAAAACTCACTTTTACACACATGGGTTTCACACCTATATCACTTTCAGACCTCCCCAACACTAACACATTATTCCCACACCTTAATAATGTTATTTTAGACTCACTCCTCAAGTTACAAAGGCTACAGAAAGAGGAATGGGTCAAAAAGCCATTTTTATTGACTCAAAACCTTCAAATGTACAAGTTTAGACCGGTTTTAGTAAATTGATAATAAAATGCACAAAACGTTATGGAAAACCTTCTAAATGGATTAAAAATAAAGGTAACTCCATATACTATGAAAATATCAACAAATTTGGATCAACTAATTAAATACATGACATACAATTTGCTACTATAGCTGAAAATATAGAAAATTTTGAGTTTTTATTGTTTTTGCTTCTTCAAATCACAAAATCCAACCTTCAATTCGAGTTCTCCATGTTTTTAAACTCTTTCCCACCAATTAAAAACTGATTCACCTTCCTAACTGACCTTTGAACTGGTTTGACTCTTCACATTCCCTCCATAATGCAGATTTTGCAATTTTACAACGTTTGAGTTTACAAATTTTGCACATTTTTGCAATTTTTAAACATTTTGCACTTTTTGAAAAACCCAACCTCCTCAACACCTAATACAACTCAAATATGACTAAATACATAATAGAATGGTCTCATAGACCTTATTTTAATATAAAACTCAAAATCATATATTCTACTCCTGATTTTCCTTGATGAACAAAACCTATTGAATGGTGCTCCTGCACCAATCATGTACATTGACCTTCTTGCCCCTCCTAAATTTTGGACCACATCCATTACCTCCACATAAAACTTGACATCCTTGGTCTTCTTGGTTCCCATGCCTTGATATGGTTATGCAAATTTAAATTAAGCAAAGTAATCATCTCCTTCTCCACTGGCTAGAAGAATGCATGCTTAATGTTTTGATACATGATATCAACTCTCTCATCTACTCTCATGGTTGAATACCGAAATCTAGTATAGTGGGCCTCTAGAGTTCCAGTCATCTTTCTTTCTCTTCCCACCAAATGCTGGCCCGATCCACATGTTTTCCAACCTAATTGACTTTGTTTTTGAAAGATGAAGTTTCTCCTTAGTCACCAGTGTTGCTCTCTCTACCTTTTCAGAATATTTCATTGCTACAGATCGTCTCTAGGATTTAATAAATTGTACCACATGGTTGATGTGCTTTGAATCCTTGCATATAAAGAAAATTTCCTCAACATAAATACTGCTAGGCAATTTCAATGTTTTCCATTGTAGTTGGTATTAAATTTGGTACCTACAACATTGAAAATTATCCTTATATAAGAATTCCCTCCATCTTGTTGGCTTGTAACACTCTTGATGGTGGCTACATGAAATCTGATTCTGATTCCTCTTCTACATTAGAGGGAACTCATATATCCTTGTTCTGACTCTTCTGAATTATCATAATCAAAATCACTAGCTTCCATATTCAAAAATTCCCAACCACCATCTTCAATAAATTGGCCACTAGTTCAAGTTCATTATGCTTTCATAATACTTTATATCCATGGAGTTGAACCATTCCTTCATGCCATCAAGTGAAGATTGATGAATGGCGTCAATGCAAAGTGCATCTCGCTTGAAGTCTTTCAAAATAATAGCCATATCAAATGCCTTTTTCCCAAGTCATACTCTCTCAAGGTTAACAACTCAATCTTGAACTAATAGTGATTACTAAGAAAGGTAATTCCACCAACTCTATCAAACAGTTTACTGTAGGAACAATAAAAGTAGAGGATTTGAAAGGAACTCCATGAAAACCAAGCTCTCTAAATGATATATCAAACTCTTAGACCTCATTCTTGCACATTTACAACCAAATTCAAAGATTTTCCTTCAAAAGGCAACAAATTCAAATATTGACAATTTTGTAGCAAGAATGCATTTTTTGCACATTTGACCACCAAGACTTTAAAACTCACCCTAATACACCTTAAATGGTGTTGATTGACCTTATTTAGCATAAATAAACATAAAATACCTTAATCTAATCTATTGACCACCTATCAACCTTCAAAAAGTGAAATTTTGCAACTAGGAGACTAGGTGCTCCTGCACGAAAAATACATTGTGTCTAAGCCTTCAAGAGGCTTTAAATCTAGCCTTTACAAATGATTCTACATATTTCCAATCATGCCTAACTATTGAGCTTGTAAATAACATGACTTATTACATTATAAATCAATTGACCATGTAATATGACCTTATTCAATTGACAATTTACTAACTTAAAATAATTCCATAAACCAAATTTGTTCAATAACCTCGGTGCACTTGCACCAAATTTCAATATTTCAATAAATGTCATTACAAGTAAAAATCTCATTACAATGCCTTAGGTACTCTGTTCTCACAAATATTTTACAATGTCACTCATACATTCAATATTTTCTTATAATGTTTACATCATAGGTTCTCATTTAGAGGTTAAGTTCAAATGAGTAACTTGAGATTTCCTCGTAAAGCTTCACATGCTCTTTTTATAATGGCTTCAAATCAGAATTGAGATTTTTCAAGATCATCAAAATAATGATGTTGCATTGCTTTTTTGGCTGAGATTCTCTTCGATGGCTCAAAAATTGACATTTTCTTCAAGGAGAGACGAATCAATTTTTACTAGTTTAGTTATAGATGTATGCAAAGTAAGAGAATAAAAAGAAACAACTCATCCAAAATGGAAATGAAAATAGATGGAAGGCACTTATAGATAGGAATGGCATTCTTTCAACTTAGTCACTCCTGGTCATACATCTTCACTGCGAGTTCCAAGATACCTATTGCACACAACACCTCTCATGAATCTAGAATATCTTGCAATTCAAGATGCTCTTATAATGTCTACATCATAGGTGCTCATGATAAGGTTAACCTCAAATGAATAACTTGAAATTCCCTCACCAAGCTTCACACACACTTTTTTAATGGCTGAAAATCATAATTGAGATTTTTCAAGATCATCAAAATAGGGATGTTGCATTTCTTTTATGCCTGAGATTCTCTTGGATGGCTCATAAATCTACATTTTCTGCAAGGGGACACCAATCAATGTTTACCGGGTTACTTACAGATACACAAAGTAAAATAATATGATAGCATTGGCATCAAACAAATTAACACAGATATAAGTATAAATTAATAAGAACCATTGTGCATATACTTACAAATTAATCCAATGAACCATCTGGATATGCTCTACTCTTTATTGTGTCAAGTATTGCCTCACGGTCAGACTCACGAAACTTCCAAAAGATCTTGTTCAAAGGTCTACCCCCATATTTTCTCAAACAAACATTGGATGTCACAACAAGGTTTGAGTAATAAAGAATCTTATGATGTGTGTCAAAGTCCTCAAACAACCAATGTTTAACACTCTTATGTGGGTACCTTCTAAGCCACATTCCAGTAACAATAGTTGAGCCTGTAGGGTATTCGATGTTTTCTCCATATATATATGGGCCTTCCAATTTATTTTTTGCCTCAACACAATGAAACAAGTAATAGTTTGTTCCCTCTTCATTTTCTTCATCTGCAATAACTGCATAAACATGTGTTGTATTGATATGTGTAGAAAATCACTTGAAATTAGTGAACATTATGAATACAGTACAAAGTAAGATAACAATATGGAATTTCAAAAACTAAGCAAGTAGATATATTACTAGGTTGAACTAGATCTGATACGTGGTCAAATTTGACCGATGATTCCATCTATGTTAGTTCCAATGCCATCGAAGGGCGATATGTGTGAAGTGGGCTAAGATAACTTTTCAACCATTTGTCAATCCACTACACTAACTCACAATCATTCCAAACTTGCATTGTACATGAAGAACAAAAGCATGCCATCTTACGTGTATTGATACTCCATGAACCTACATTTGAGCTAAGGAAAGAGTGTAGCTCACTCGATGTTGTTAGGGTACAACAATCCTCATATGGTGCAATGTTACTATCATCCATCAACCAAAAAAATTTACAAACTAAATACGTACCTTCATTACCTAGACCCATTGAAGTATTACACCACTCGATGATTGAACTTGCATATGTCAACTTTGCACTGTCTTTATACTTTAACTCTTCTCATGCTAATGCTCTTTTCATGCATGCTCCTACACCATCATGCTCCCCATTTCCATGTCTGGCCTCAAAAAAGTTCCACATATGTTGAACACCTATAGTGAGATGCATCTTTCACAACCAGTAGAACATGCTTGCATTCTTAAACTATGTTGCATAGTTATCTGACCATATTATATGCCAACTGTATGCTATGCCGCTCTGAGCCAAATCACTATAGAACATCTAGAAGCAACCTTGCACAAACTCTAGAGAATGTGTGTGATCATCACTAATATAAAAGTGATACTCCCTCAATACCTTCATTTGGTCCTCTTTACTATTAGTTGAATGAATGAATGTTATATACACAAATATCAAAACCTGTGTGGAGTTGTAATACTGTGACTGCACCTCACACTATGGCTGTAGAGTGTATTTCTCTGCAAAGTCAACCACTAATACTATGTTGCCAACTAGAAAGGTGTCCTTGCATAGCTTGAATTGTGTGTCCAACTAGTGGGCTCTATGGGTATGCCTTGCATACTCATACACTATATTCTCATGAAACATGGACATAAACTAATACATTCGAATCTTCTCAATAACAAAATCACACCGTTTTGCTTGAAACCCAACTTTTGTAGCATATGCCATTGTTTTATACTTCCCAAAATCTACTAGTTTATGTCCCACCTCATCTATGCTTTCCATATGTTGACATACTGGAATTTGTTGCAAGCCACTGCAACACTCACATGAACCATCCAAGCATGATGTCCTGTAGAATATTTGGCCATCCTCTATTTGACATAATTTTTTTGATAAGAACTCTCTTGAAGATTTTGGTGGGGCTTCTATACCACAATCCTGCAAAACATCATTAGTATGAAAATCTAAACATATAGAATGATAAACATCATAATGGTTAGTGAATTCAAGTTGTAGTCTAAAACAAGAAGTAGTGTGTGTGTGATTTATCTTGACATAAAAAGGTTTAAGAATTTCAAAAATTCTTTGAGAAATACTAATTTGAGGATAAGCATTTTGAAATTTATGAAAAAATTGGGTTTGAGTCATATCAAAAAAATGCTTTGGATGTGGCTCATGGTTTTGACTACTAATTCTCCTTCTTACGACATCCCTTTGTTTCATAGATGGCCTTGTATTATTCTTCCAATAATCTTCAATTAGTGTTCTCAATGCTTCAACAATTTTTTTTATCTTTATGTGGCATTTTTCTCGAGAATGCCCATAATTCATTTGAACTGGTGCCCTCAATTCTTTTCCGCCTTTGAAAGACTTTTGATAAAGTTTTCCTAGTAATTCCCCTTTTTTCACTTGTCTTTTTAATGAGACAAGATCTCTTTGTTTGATAGCTTACCAAAGTCTATGTAATGACACATCGGGTGACATTACTATCCTTTGAGTGTGAGGTCTTACCCACACTCTCATAATCATCCATTAGATTCTTCACAATAGTGTTTTCACTTGATGCATTCGATGTTCTCAACCTAAGAGTCTTCATGATGTTTCTTTACTTTAAACCCCACATCATTTGAACAAATAGTTGACATCTTACAGTCTCATTTAGCCTTTCAAAGAAAATTTTCCAAATCTTATCATCATATCTTCTACAAGTGCATTATGGAATCTTACCTTCCATGTGTTGAAAAATATCCTCATCAATATTAATCAAAAACTTTGGCCTTCTATGCAAAATTCTAGGTGGTTTTCTCTTAGGTACATGCATCTCAACATTAGTAATTTCATCAATATTTAATTGAGGTGGGCTAGATTGAATACCTTCAACCGAGGGTGGAATAGAATACATACCTTGAGGTTCATGTGGGGATGATGGCATACCTTGTTCATCAAATCCGAGTGATGATGTACTATCAACTTCAAATGTGGTGGATGGTGTTCAACCATACTCACTTGTGGTAGATGGTGTCCCTCCATATTCACTTGTGCTTAATGGTGTCCCTTCGTATTCACTTGTGGTAGAGGGTGTGTCTCCAACTACGGTATTTTCATCTCCCTGAGAACGACTCTTTCGCATTTGTGCCCTTTGTGCTACCAATTTCTTTTCTCTTTTTGACAGTTGAGGTTCCACTTCAACTGGCTTGTTTTCATCAATCATTCCCAATTTCTACTTTTCATGATATTCCCTCATCCATTTTTTTTGTTTATCTCTGAAGGCTTGGATTTGATCATCTGTTAGTTTTTTTCCTTTTAATAGTTTGTTTCTTCGGCATGAAAAATAATTTCACTTGTGTAAAAAGTGCTAAGTCAAGTTAAATTAACTATTAGTGAAGGGTTGTAAAAGTCTATTAAAGAGGGAGACCAACGGTCACCTCTTTCAAATGTTAGTTTTCAAAGTTGAAGTGGTTTGTTTTAAGAGGGAAACATTATAAAAGGCCATGATAAACTTAAATGGAGGATGATCCTTGGATTGAGCGTCAAACCAAATGAGGAAATGTTGAGTTTTCCTTAACAAAATTGAGCTCTTGGTGACTCAAATTGAGTTTCTAAGTTGGGAAGCATTATTTTATGTTAGATTGAGCATGGGCAGGGTATATTAGGTTTGTGTCAACAATTTTCAAGTTTTGGAGTGTTTGGCAAGTGCTACTTTCAATAAAACATAGGGTTTCTAATCCTAGGGAGAGGGTTTTATGGTTTGGGTGGTAAATGATTGAATCTCTGCAATCTAATGCTATAATTTGAATTTTTGATAGATATAAAGTGCTGCCCCAAGGTTTCAGGAGATTTGGACAAGTTTTGAAGGTGGCCCCTTTGTAAAAGTGGGCTAATTTGGGCCCTTAAAAGTGTAGAAAACTTGATAATTTGTGCAATTTGGTACAAAAAAGCATTGGTGATTGTTGGATATGTTGAAAGGATTTGTAATGGGTAAAATAAAGGTGTCTAAATGGTCCTAGGTATGTAGAAAAAAATTTGCATAATGAAGCTTATTAAGCAAACCATTTCTAATACTAGTACTTTTAGGCTGAATGAAGGTTTGGTGGTTCAAGGATGGTTATGGGCGTTGAAAGAAGTTGGGAATCCTAATTTGAAAATGTATAAAAACATCATACAAGCCAAAATAAAGGGTTCAATGAATTGCTTTTGAGGATTTGGTGCTCTACTCAATGCCTAAATTATGGAATTTCAAGTATTTTTTCTATGTTTTCAATTTCCTTTTCCTGTGTACGACCCAGTATAGGTATCCCATGATTTGAAATTCATAAATCACTGTGGTGGTAGGTCTTAACTTGGACTTCAATCTATTTTGAGACTCCTTTGGTTGTTTCGGTGAACAAAAAACTCCATTCTAAATGATCATCCTATACAGACCAACAGGGTATGAGTTTTACTTTAATTTAAAGATGGAGCCTTTGTGCTTACTATGGTGACCTATGATTCGAAGGAAAGGCTTATAATATGTTTTTTTTCAAATTTCATGTTTCTTTTAATAGTGGTAAGGTGTCTATAGGGCTATTGATGTTATCTTAGGATGAGAATGTGTGTTTTTGGCATGAAAGGGAGGAATCAAAGTGGTGCTTTTGAGATCTAATGAGGCTAAAGGCCTAGTGAAGGTTTATTTTGTTTTTACAAACCCTGAAAAACTTGTTTGATTCTTTGGTGACGCTTGGAAGGCCTTGGAGTTGTGAAATATAGAAAAAAATAGATATTTATGAGTAAATTGAGGGTTTTTGTATTGGAAACCTATTTGAGCATGCAAGGTCCTTAAACCTGGAATTTTTTTTTTTTGAGACCTAAGTAAAGACTATTTTTGGATTTGGGGGTCTAATGAGAAGTGAGAAGGTTGCATGGGGAATTATACATGATTGAGTGACTTTGATATGCTACAACCTAAACAATGTGAATTTCTTGAAAAAAGAGGTCCTGATGAAATTGTAAATTGAATTTTTTTTTGTAGATTGGAGTTGTGTGTTTGTGTGTTGCAGGCCTCCCCCTACTACATTAGGAGTATATTCCAATTTTTTAGAGACATGTATGGAAATTTTGGTAGCATAGACAAGGAAATCAGCTAGTTTGTATAGTTGTTTGACAAAATACCTCAATGAAAGCTTTGGAAGCATACACAAAGAAAGTCAATTTTTAAATTTAACAAAATGCCTCAAAGAGACGTGGTTTAAAAATGTAATAGGAAAGTGTATAGAATTGTGTAATTTAAAATGTCCATTGACAACCTAAGGTTTGTAACATGACAAACAAACAATTTGATCAACATGGAATAAGAAAAACAACAAAAATAAAAGCAAGCCATAATAGAATGAAAGAAAATGTACAAATACTTCACATACCTAAAAAAACAAAGTTTCAAATGGAGGAGTTCTACCCAATTATGTAGCCTTTGCTTCTTTTTTCCTCAAACTCCTCAAAAATTTGACTTTTTAAAAAGCTTGTTCCCCTCCAAACTTCAATTGTACATCAGTTATCACTGTAATTAAAACTTGAATTGATATTATATGCCTTTCAACATGAAAAATCTTCTATTTCATGTGAAGGTGATGGAAATATCATTAAAAAGGTGGTGGAATCTGAAAATCATGTATGCACACTTCACTCAATCACCAAAAAGCTACTTTTTGTTGGAGCACGTGCAGAACTAGGAGAATATGTAGAATGTGGACTGACATCATGGGTATATTATGTTTTTTTAACACTTTTAGTGCAATAAAAAATGTGCTCAGGTTATAATGTGAGTGTGTTATTTCTAGCTAGAATGACCATGTCTCTACTTATTCATAATGCACTCATGTTATAATAAAGTTGGTTTTTTTTTAGATTTATACGGTAGAGGGTAAAGGTAGAGGGGAGAGAGATAGAGGGAGTGAGTG